>BQNB010017068.1:27500-70562 GCA_026074375.1 Tanacetum coccineum | reverse complement strand
TCCTCAAAGACGCTCCTCTTGGTCTTGATCATAGCCCTTCAATTTCTTTAATCATTGGATGCCCATTCTTAGCCGTTAGATTGGAATGATAGCACACGGATTGCCAAGCTGGCAATCCCATATCTTTGGAGCTCTTGTGCTTTTATTACACTTGTTTTAGTGTAATATTCCCCTCTTGGTTGTGCTTCTTTGATGCTCACGTGGCATTCTCTTGACAGAAGTGGCCAATCAAAGCTCTTGGTGATGTCTTCTTAGGCTGAGGTGGAACTTGGTATCTTTGATGCCACATAGATAATTGAAGGGAGATGGGTTTTAACCCTTTTGATTTTAACACAGGGTTATTTGAGAAGATGATGAATAGTAACAAAGTATTTACGCGCTATATTTTCTTGTTTTGTGTTTGACCCGGGGTAAAGGGAGGTTTTGACTTGGGCTAAGGTTTTATAAAAAGGGAATTAGGCTGTGTAAGTTTATTTGGGCTCGGGTAATTGGTAAAAGGATTTTAGGTTAATGGTTTAATAAAGAAACTTAACGACCGTTAGTTATTAGTTAACAAGGGACTAACGGTGTTAGGGTTTTTGGACTTTAGGTGCAAATTGATTTAACAACAAGGGGTATTTAGGTATTTTTAAGTTTTTGTCCTTTTGTAGGTTGACCAAGGGTTGACCTAGGTTGGCTTGGTTGACCATTTGCTAGAAAACTTCCGGCTCTTGTGTACTCTTTCCTTCTCGTGTTCGTTTTTGCCCGGTTTTGACCGTTTTCTTGTGATTTTTGCAATATCCGTACCTACACATACACGAAAGACGAAACAAGCAATATACAAGCATAATTTGTATAATTTGATTATTTAAGGGCCATTTTTGGTATAAAAAGGATATGTGATTTCTCACATATCACTTCCTCTTTAAGCTTTTCATTTTTAATTTTAAGCATATGACATTTTACACATTCAAGATCAACTTCCTTGTTTTTATCGAGTGTAGACACTTTTTCTTTTATAATATTAAGTTCTTTTTCTAAGCTATTTCTAGTGGCTTTTAATCTTTTATTTTTAGTGATTATCTTTAAACTCATTTTGCATAGTTTATCATATTCATTATCTAATACTAAATCATTTATTGACGAGTTTTCATCACTAAATTAAGAGAATTCCAAACATACCTCACTTGATGCTTGAGCTATGACACACGTTTTATGTTTGACCTTCTCATCATCTTCTTCACCGCTATCACTCCAAGAACCTCCGACAAAAGCTCTTTGGTTCTTTTCTTTCGGTGGTTTTGGACATTCTCTAATAAGATGATTTGGGTCGCCGCATCTAAAGCATTTTCTATCACTTTTACTGTTCTTGTCATCACGGCTTCTTTGGAATGTCTTTTTGTCTTTCCGAGGTTGTCTCACGAATCTACCTTTTCTCTTAAAGAACTTCTTGAAGTCTCTTGCCGCCATGGCGTACTCTTCGTCTTCACTTCCAGAAGTCGAACACTCTTCATCACTAGATTCTTTCTTGGCCTTTAAAGCAAGAGATTTCCTTTCAACTTTTGCTTTGACTATTTCAGAATCTTTCTTGATGATCATTTCATAAACTTTGAGGTTCCCAATAAATTCATCAAGAGATAGTGATGTTAAGTCTTTCGACTCTTCAATCGCTGTGACCTTTTCTTTCCATTTAGTATGTAGATCCCTAAGAAACTTCCTAACATAATTCTTGCTAAAATAGCCTTCATCAAGAGCTTTTAGACTAGTAATAATAGTGTTAAATCTTGCAAAAGTACTATCTATAGATTCGTCTTCAAAAATGACAAATTGTTTATATTGTTGAACCAAAAGGTCGATCTTATTATCTTTGACTTGATTATTACCTTAATGGGTGATTAACAAAGTTTTCCAAATTTCTTTAGCCGTGTTACACATGAAAATTCTTTCATATTCTTTTCTAGGCAAAGCATTATAAATAACCATTTTAGCTTCGTTATTTTTTGCAAGTCTCTTTTTAAGATCATCGGTTTGTTTATCAAAAGGGATAACCTCATCTAATTTGGTTTTTGGATTTTGAAAAATAGGTTGAAAATCATCGTTGGTAATAACATGCCAAAGATCTAGATATTTTTATTTAACATATGTCTCGAATCTATTTTTTCAATAAATAAAACTATCACATTCAAAAAGTGGTGGTCTTTACATGGATTACCCTTCTAGATATTGTCAGAATTTATAGATCGATCCAAGCTTTAAAATACAGTATATTTTAAAAATCTTGAGTGACCTTAGCTTCTGATACCAATTGTGAAAGCTAGAAGGGGGTGAATAATTTACTAGTTTATTTTGCGTTTTAAAAGTTTGCTTTCAAAATACTTAGATTCGAGTAGTATGTTCAACCAATCAACAATATGAATCAACAAAGTAAATATCTAGAATAATAGTAAATAACAATCACAAAAATATAAAAAGATGAAAGAAGGAACAGTCAAACTAAGACACCAAGATTTATAGTACGAAGCTCTTCTTCGCCCTACTCCACTCCCCGAGTATCCTACTCGAGATTTCACTATGTCAACAAGCTCCTTTCAGGCGGAGAAAACCGTTCACGTCGCTTAAGTTATTTTCCGACACTAAGCTAAATGTCGAGTCCTAATCTTAGCTAGAACCAATCTACCACTTCACAATCACTACACAATCACAAGATCTACACCATCAGATTTACACACTATTCGAATCACACAAATACACAAGATAATTACAATAGAGTCTTTGAGTACTTAGAAGAAGGAGAATAGAGAGATCACTAAATAACAATTCGTTTCTTGGCGAAATACGAATGTTCTTCTCTTGCACTTGTATGAGAAGAAGAAATGCGAAGTAATGAGATTAGATCATCTAGTGAAACATGATCTAAGGAATGTTATTGATCAAGAGATTTATAGAGAGAAATGAAGCATTTTAGAGAGATAATGTTATCTGAAATTTTGTGCTAGAGTGTGGTTTTTCTGCAAGGATGGAGCAGTTTTTTATATGGCAGGAAAAACCCTAAAGGTCACTGAGGGCAGGTCCTGGCATATTAGAGGGCTGCCCAGTGTAAGTCTACGCTTCATATTTTTGTCTTTTTGTGTGAGGTTGGTATCTGGTATGGAACCTTCATTTTGGGGGGAAATTGAATTTTCAAATTTTTAAGTATTTATATAAAAACTTTTCTTTTAATTAGACAATTACTGTTGTATATTTATTTTTGTGAAATTCTTTTGTAAAAAAATTGTTGATGGATAATATATATGTGAATATATTTTCCTTGATCACTAATCATGCTTAATGATTTGTTTGTTCATACCTTAAGTGATTACTAATCTTAGGAATGGAATTTTACAATTAATAATTTGTAAACGTTTAATTTTATTGTAAAAGTTTTTACATTTTGTTATTATCAAAACGTTAAGAAGTCGAAAAATATAAATAACATTTTTAGACATTATTTATATTAACAGAGGAGTTTTTGCATGTTTACATGCAAGTATACCATACTCACATAACAAGTCAAGAACATATTTCCTTTGATTAAGGCAAATACCTTTATCAGTATTAATCACTTCAACCCCAAGAAAATAATTAAGTTTTCCCAAGTCTTTTATCATAAACTTAGACTTGAGAAAAACTTTAAACTTTTCAATCTCAGAAATATTATTGCCAGTAATGATAATATCATCCACATAAACCAACATGGCAAGAAAAACTCCCTTATCAGACTTGGTATACAAAGAGTAATCAGACTTACTTTGACTAAAACCATTCTCAATTATAGTTGAAGTCAATTTAGCATTCCATTGCCTAGGATCCTGTTTTAAACCATATAGAGACTTTTTAAGTCTGCAAACTTTATTATCAGAAGAAAAGTAACCTTCAGGGGGTTTCATATAAACAACCTCCTCAAGATCACCATATAAGAAGACATTATTCACATCAAGTTGATAAACAGACCAAGACATAGAAACAACAATATTTAACAAACACATAACAATAACCATTTTAACCATAAGAGAGAAAGTCTCCTCATAGTGAATCCCTTCCTTTTGCCCAAAACCCTGAGCAACCAATCTAGCTTTATATCTATCTATCTATCTCACCACTGAACTTGAATTTAATTTTATAAATCCATTTACTTCCTATGGCTTTTCTACCCTCAAGTAATTCAATAATTTCCCAAGTACCATTTCCAAGTGAAGCATCCATTTCTTAATTCATAGCATCAGTCCAATGAGGATATTTAGAAGCTTCAAAATAAGACTTAGGTTCTCTGGTTTTATTGAGTTTAGTTACAAAACAAAAAATTCCAGAATTAAGTTTTGAATAACCAACATATATTTCTCAAGACCATATTTGACTTTTGATTCAACAACAAAATCATTATAATTCCTTAGAAAAACACTTTGTCTAGAAGAACTTCTAACATTTTGAACACCATGAGATAAACTTGGATTTTGATCCAAATTACCCTTATAAAACACATTCTCTTTAAGAGTGGCAACCTCTGTGAGAACAAATTCACCACTGCTTTCAGCATCATTTCTAGGATTGTCAACTAGAAAATCAGCAGTGTTATGATTGCTACCAGACACAGAAGAGCTGCTGCTATCACTTTGAGATTTCTTATCTCTATTCAGATTATTTTCTACTCTCTCATCATCATTGGTTATCTCAGGATATTCAATATCAAAAAAGTTTATATGATTAACATCTTGAAGAACATTAGTGGAATCATTTTTCTCAATTTTAGAATTCTTAAAAGGAAATATATTCTCAAAAAACTTAACATCTCTTGAAAAAATGAACTGATGCTTATCAAGACTATATAATCTATATCCGTTTTTAAAATTAGAATATCCTATGATAACACACTTTTTAGATCTGCTACTAAACTTATCATTATTGTTGACAATGGTAGCAAAACACAAGCAACCAACCATTCTTAAGTGAGAGAGAGTAGGACATTTTTTATATATCATTTCACAGGGAGACTTTTCATTTAGCACAGAAGAAGGGAGTCTGTTAATAAGATAAGTAGCAGTTAGATTACACTCAGTCCAAAACTTTAAAGGTATTCCCCCTGAAACATAAGGGATCTAGCAACATTTAAAAGATGCCTATGTTTCCTCTCAGCAATCCCATTTTGTTGTGGAGTATACACACAAGTAGTTTGATGAATAATTCCTTTATCATAACATAATTTGGTTACAGTTTGATTAACAAATTCAGTACCATTATCACTTCTAAAAACTTTAATTTTTATTTTAAATTGATTTTCAATCAAATTATAGAAAACAGTTATAAAGTGAGAAACCTCATCTTTAGATTTAATCAAATATACCCAAACAGCTCTAGTGTAATCATCCACAACAGTCAAAAAATATCTAAACCCCTCAGAACTAGTAACCTTGTAAGGCCCCCATAAGTCAAAACGAACAAGATCACCCAAACACTTAGAAGTATGATCACTTAAAGGAAATTGTTCTCTAATTTGTTTAGCCCTTTGACAAATTTCACAACAAACAACATTATCTTTTTTATCAATTTGTAAAGAATCTTTTAGGACATTCAGAACAGGCTCTGCAGGATGACCAAGCCTGCAGTTCCAATCATGCTGAGACAACAAACATTGGTATCTTAGAGTGCTATTATTACTTTTAATACCTTGATTATTATAGTAGTATAACCCTTCACATTGATCACCAATCCCTAGAACATTTTTCAGACTCAAATTCTGATTCAAGAAGTAACATTTATTCTCATCAAAAGCAACAATAACTGTAACCCTTGCACTTTTCTGGAATCTATATGTTCTAATTTAGTCATTTGACTTTTTGACTTTTGTCATTTCCGTTAGAACAATTACCGTGTTGACGGTGGTGAATCTATGTTGATCTTGGTATTCTATTGATTATGTTGCTTGTGATAATCCTTTTAGAGGATTTTATTATGATTGATCATGTTTCGGGAGGTTTGTCTCGTAAATAGCTTAAAATGCCTAATAACGAGTCCCGACACGTCCGTTAATGTTCAAATTGAAATTTGGGAAGTTTAACCGTGAAATATGTCGTGTAAATATCCTAAATTCATGGAAAAGTATTTTTGAGTACGTTAAAAATACTAAGAAACTTTGGGTAATAGTTTAAAATCGAGATCAATGAGTTTTAAGAGAAACCGACACAAAAAGAAGCAACCCTGGACCACGTTGGATTCCTATCCGGTTTCAAGGTACAATGAAGGAACTAGTAAGGCATTATTTTTGCTATTGTGTCCCAACCCCTATGTACCTACAGGACCTTTTGTTCTTATAGCCCTTAAATATGCATTTTCTCATTTAATACCTCAAACATTTTCATTGTTTTCTCTCTTGTGGCTTGTGGTCCGATTTACACACACACACCAAACATCTTTAATATATTATCACGTTGATCCAAGATCATGAAGCTTTAAGAATTGTGTGATTATAGTAGCGGATGGTTCATTTTTGTATCATTTAAACAACGTTTGGGTTGTCGGATCGTGTTTTAACTCACTATTAAAACCCTCTTTGTAAGTCGACTCTTTCTCAAATATTATTGTACTTTTAGTTATATATTGATGCATAGATGAACGTTGTATGGTGCGTTTTCTTAAAATAGTAAAATAAAATTTTTGAAGGTAAATAAAGGGGTGTTTGGTTCGGTTCGAAAACAAGACCAAGGGGAACAAGGTTTATCATTTTTATGTCAAGGTTGTGATGGTTGAAAAACATTTGTATACTATGTAACTTATTTATTTACGAGCTTAAAAATAAGTTTGTGCGGCTTATTTGAGTGCTTATTTGGTTTTGGTTATAAAAGAATCAAAAGAAAAGTGGTTTTGGTTATTTACTACTTTTATGATAATTTTTATAGCTTATTGAGATAGCTTATTTTGAGAACTAAATTATCTAGTAACTTATTTAAAAAGCTATAAATATGTTTTTGGGCTTATCGTAACCCACGGCCCAAAAAGGCCAATAAGCCGTGGCTTATTGTTGGCTTTTTGAGGTCCGGCTTATTTTTCGTAGCTTATTGATTTGCTTATTTAGATATTCGAAATACCTATTTACGTATTGTATTAACCTTGGTTCGAAGTCGGACTTGGAATATTTCGGAATGACTTGTTTTGGCCATGGTAGGCCGCGGCCCAAAATGGAAGCCCAATAAGCTTCCCTTAGTTGTGGGACTTTTTATTCGGCTTATATTCTATAGACTCTCAATACGTATTTAAGTCCATTTGTCAGACTAAAATAAGGTTAAGAGCTAAACGATACTAATTCGGATTTCTATTGGGCCTTAAGGCCCAATAAGGGAAAACTAATGATTTAAACGTTTTAAAAGCGGATTTTGATCGAATTATACTTACATATACTAGTATTGAAAAATTAGTCAATTGGAAAGAGTGTTGTGACAAAGCCTTGCGAAAACGTAGATTTGGCCTTTTGGCGAAAGTTGGTAAAATTTAGGCAAGTGTTTGAAAATAAGGTTTATAACCTTGGGGAAACGTTGTACCTAATCTACAGTGTGTGTAAAATAGGTTTATAAACCTGGGGGAAAACGTGTTAACATGTTCGTGGTTCATGCCGAAATTTTTCATAAAATCTTTACTAGGGGTTATTTACCTTTAAAAATAACTTCCGTTTCACGACTCAATTAATAATTAAGAGATATCTATTATTTAATAAGATCGACACTATTAAAGTCCGAAAAGTATATATTAATAATACGTATAACAAATTGAAAACAATCTCTTAGTTCGTTTTGTTAAATAAACGTTTAATTTCCTCATAATCTATAAAGTAATCCAGGAAATTAGGTTACCGAATTGACTTTACCTAAATATATTATGAATATTTCTTTTCTAAATCTTCTTATATTTTTTCGGACTATTTTTTACTTATATTTGTTATATGTATATTATACAAAGGTATGAACGCTAGATCAATGTTATCTTTGAAACTAAGTAGTCAGAACATCACAACGTTCTAGGTAATGTTTTTATGGAGTGACCGTACAACGATAATGCTGACTTCTATGCACAATCAACCTTAAACATCACTTATAGATGATGGTATATTCCTATCATTGATACATTAACTGGGTTTTATGTCGTTAAACGTATTCGGGTGCGTCTGCAATTAGACTAGTTTGATTTGATCTTACGACTACTTATACACTTTTTGCTTAAGAGTGAGTTTCGTAGCCCCACTTTTAACCTTCATTTTCTCGTTGGACGGATGGGGATAATCGTATAATTCTATTATGTTTTGTCGAAAACTTGTTTTCATTATCTATGCAAAACTTTATATTCTTTTGTGAGAAATGCTGATCCTGCTGCTCTATGACATACAATGTGATGACTTTCGAGATTTGGTTGAAATTGTATTTGTGAATTCTTGTGATACTATGTGTACTTCTTGTGAGAACTTGTGTGGATTCTTTTCGCCATTGCTTTAGTCTCCGTGCTGGTAGGCTTTACGCGTGCTCGTATGAACTTAGAAGTTCGTGAACTTTGCGCTGATTATGCATTTGGCTCAACTCTATATTGGTTAAGGAATTTTTTATAGTTATGAGTGCTATGTTGGAGGATACTATACTCTTGTTTGCATGGTTTTTAATGTCATATGCAACAAATGTCCAACTTGACTTAAAAAAATCACGGCCACAACAACTGGGATTGTTAAAACTCAAACCTAAACGATAGCTGCTCCAACGCTCTATTGTTGACCTTTCGGCAGTATCATCTTATTTCAGCGTGTAATCGATTTATGATCAGTGAAGTCAAGTTTCAGCCGAGCATCTCTTTAGCAGACCTTAAAGATCCATCCTGTATATGGGATCTATATTTTGAGATAGATCTGGCACTTGTTGCGTTAAATTTGTACTAATAAGCATTTCTTTGGAGATTGTTTATCTTGAGACTAGTATCATCCCCAGTACTCGGTAATTTGGTCTATGTAAAGCTTTGAGAAACATGTGATGTTTTCTTTGGATTGTCTTTCTCACTCTCAACGTTTCTTACATTCGGGGTTCCGAAAGAATGTCATCGGACAATTATATGAAATGCATTTTTGTTTTTCTCATATCCTGTATATCCTTGTGTGGTGAAAACTCTTTCACCGTCACGCTATGTGTTTCGCATGACGATCGAGGTAGTGACCAAATTGGTATGTCAGAGCCTCAAGTTATTAAGAACTAGATAGTTGTCGGCATGATAGATACTATACAGACCTAAAGAAAACTTCATGTTGTCTGACTTATATAGGATCTACTGTGTTGCGTGTCGTTCCGCTCACATAGTCACACTGCCTTCCACTGTGTCTTCATCGTCATCGTATTTAGTTACAAAGTTCATTCATTGCAAAATGTCTGTTGCACGACTTCAATACCTTAAGTTCATCAACTGACCAGAAAGATTACATTGTATTAACTCACACAGGTGGACAACAACGTCATTATGAAATGTATCATGCTCACACAGTATTTTGGTATATCGTTCTTATAAATCTGTGTCGATTCATCATTAGGGACGAGAATACACCACGCAGCACACACACAACACCACAATAACAACTCTCCACAAACAAACTTACAACAAATACATACACTCTAAAATACAGACTACCAAAATCTACTCACACATATATATTTATATATATATATTTATATATATATATCTGATTTGGTAATATCGTTCTCACAAGATCAGTGTTCGACAACCGTAGGGACCGTGATACCACACTACACACTAATTTTTTATATATTTATTTTTATATATTGAGTGTGTGCTGTGGTGTGTGTGTGTAGTGATGTGTGTGTGTGCTCATGAATATTTAAGGAACCACCCATTAAGCTCTACCATGTATTTTCCAACATTCACCACCTCTCACAACACTAGATCAGAAATCAACGTAAGAGCGGAATACAACATTTGGGGAATGCTATTCATAATACATGCACACGTGTCCATAGTAAACGTTCAAAGATTCACATTTTATAAATATCAACACAATTTCATTTTATTAGAAAGATATGTGTTACATTTACAAGCGTCACACATTACAAAAGTAGATTTTTACTTTACTAAAAGTCATAACACGACTAAGTTTCTAAAACAATTGATTTATTTATGACACTACTTCGTCGTAGACACCGTCTTTGATATACGAACATTACGTCCATCCAAGCCCCCAATCAACAGCATACATAACATGAGTGATACATAATGCTTAAATAATAACGTCAACAAAAACGTTGGAGCTAAATTCATAGAGTTACAAATAACAGTTAGAACGAACAAATAACAGTTAGAACGCATATTTGGTTCAACAAAACATATAACATTGCTCGTAAGCCAAGTTATATAAATATTGATTTCTAACTAAATGAGCCCATGTACCGATACTTAACACATTCATTCCCGTAGGACAAAATTATGTTCGAAAAGTATGCCACTTCTCCTAATACTAACTACAAAATGTCCGTTTGACAGGGTGGTCACAACTGATTCGAACCCCGAACAAGGTTGTCAAACCTAATAGATCTATTTACTGCATTAGTGTTCACCCACAACAAGGCAACTAATGGTCACACAGTAAAAGGCATATACTCAATAGTGAATGGAATCATATTTAGCATCAAAACATATTGCGTTCTCATTTTCAAAACAAGCAAGTATCCCCCTCGCGGGTTTAAAACATTTAAAACATTTAAAAGCAAGGCTATGAACTCACCTTGATCGAAGCCGAAGATCAAATAATCAAAACAATCCACGGGGAATCAATGAACACGATCGCGACCTATAATTTACATCGCTTGATCACTATACCGAAAAGTAGGGTCAACGATGCGTGCATCGTATCAACAAAAACATATATATAGTATATATATATTCATACATGTGATGAGAAATCCACTTGCGCGTCCAAAATCCTAACTCCACTAAATTAAGTTATAATCTTTCTTTTATTTATATTATACATCGCTTAATCGAAGACCTTCTATTTAGGAAATTTTCAATTTTTGGAAAGTTACTATTTTCGGAAAGTTACCACTTTTAGTAAGTATCGCCTTCTAATTATATTTATAATAATATTTAGTTATCTCGTCAAACTATCGACGTTCAATTTGATTATTATTTACTCATACCGGGATTATGTCTCGTATATTACAAAAGTTTCTATTTTTAGAATATACTTTACTCGTATCAATCGTTAAATTTAAAAATATCTCACTCGTAGTAATAATAGCGTTTAATTACTTTTACATCATCCGACAAGTTTAGTATTAACCCGTTGACTTTTAAAAGTCAACGTTTGACTTTAATAGACTTTGACTTTTTACACATATTTACAACTAAATCTGACCCGCTCCAAACGACCCGTTATATCGCATTTTCATGACTCGGACTCAAAAGAGATTTTATGTAAAACGACATTTCGGACAACTTTTTAGTTTTAGCCGAGACCCGAAACTCGACGAAAAATGAGCAAAATGCCCCTGCAAGTTTCTGCAGGAACTAAGACATTTTTAATAAAAATGCAGATTTTGACCTTGGGTTTTGACCCATGTTTACTCGATTTTAAAACTAGCGGGCCTCGCGGCAAAGTAAAACGTCATTCCGAGCAACTTTTGTGCTTCGCCAGAAGGCCGAAACAGACTCGAAAGTGCTCAAAACGGGCGTTAAAAATTCTGACAGCAACTAGTATACTACCATAGCTGTTGGAAACATTTCTAAGTTTTCAAATCTTGTTTTCGCAGTAACTTTTTCGTTATTAGGAGTTAGAAGCTCCATTTTATATCAAAAGGATCGTCTAAGAAAGCTCTATCATATTTTTCAATCAAAAATTAGATTTCGTAAAATCTTGAACCTCGTTTTCCGTGTCAAACTTTCTGCTCAGAATGTATACTTTACAAAATGCGCTAAAAACTATTTTTGACCCAAAAACTTATTCACGGTACATCTAAAATGGCTTATAATCAATACTTAACTCGTTCAATCAATTGATAACAAAATCTAACTAGACGACGCAAGATCCATCGGATTTCATCACATGCAACAAGTAAAATTAAATCAAATGAACAAAACAAACGAAATAAATACAAAAGAGCGCTCAAAATGCTATACGAGGTAAGTCGGACTCGACTAAGACTTGTCTTGTCCCTTTTCTTTTCTAGCCGAACTCGGACCACAACCCAAAACCAAAACCAAAGCTTTTTCCATTTAAACCCACACTTCTAAAACACTTATCTAACTTCACAAACACCCCTCTTGTACACGAAATGTTCAAGAACCAACCAGAAAAACTAACTTCTTCAAAACTCATTGCATGTGAGATTTTATTATATGGAAACGTAGGCCTTAATGAGGGGGTTAATATTTTGTATTCGGATCGTATTGCATGTCGGTAATTAAGTGGCGGTAGTGGTGTTAGTGTGGTGGTGCTCGGCCGGACAAAGAAGAAAGGAGGACAAGGAAACAAAGTTTTTGTAAAGTGTAAAAATGTATGTATGTGCTTGTTTATATAGAGATTTAGTTTGGCCATTTGACACAAATGGTCCTCCATTCCTTTTACTCCTTTCGAAATAAGTACGGAGGGTTTTTGTTTCGTCCCTCTAACCGACCATAAGCTCGGGATTATATTTTCGTGACTAAATTTATTTCCGTCACACTAAATTTAATTTAAATCTTTTAATAAAATGTGTACGCTTTTTAAAACGCAAACCCGACTCAAGATAAGAAACAAAATGACGACTTTCATAAAAATAATAAATTAACGATCTTAAAAATAACAACGAGACGCGTCGTAGACTTTTACGATTGGTTAAAACGATTAACGAACGCGCGGTCAAATGTTGACTCGCGAAACGATCAAAAATAAAAATTTCTAATTTCTGTTCGAAATAAAATACGGAAATAATTATTTACGACAAATAAGACATTAAATGTCGACGTTCGTTCACACGAATTTATAAAATAATAATAATAACGTCGGATTCCCGATCGTCGTACGCGTCGTGAAACTCGGGTTGTTACAAACCTTCCCTCCTACCTAACATTACCTACGTTCTCCCTCCTGCAGATAATGCCGCCAAGAATGACGACACAAAGTGTAGGCCGATCAACTGCTTCACCACGAGGTGGAAGGACGAGTGGACGGACTGGTAGAGGAAGTGGAAGAACTAGAGGTCGAACTGGTGATCAGGGTAATGGTGGGATTGATGAACAAGGTGGTCAAGTAGGTTGTTAAGCAGGTGGTCAAGAGGTGAATGATGGTGTTGACGGAGTCCTCGACTGAAAACATAAATTGCGTCGTTTCCAAACGAAAGGCTTTAAACGAAAGATCAACCCAAATCTTAGTTTGGTGATCAATTTAGCGGAACAAAACGCACATCCTTACACAAAACTAAAACATACGTCGCTAATTAAAACCAAAATAGGCGTTAATAATCAAAACCGATATGTATTTACATCATTATTTAAATCAAAATACTCATCATTATCCAAAACCAAAAATACACATGTCGCCCTTCCGGTCTCATTTAATAATGCCCTCCTGGTTGCGAAAAATATTCCGGAGTACCTACGACCCCATAAAATGCATTATAGCACAAAGAAAAATTATATATTCAATTAAACACATAATCGCCTATTAGTCATTTTAAAGTGACTTTATATTTCTACCTAGCTTATCATCACGCTTGGCAATAATCATGCTTGCTTTCCATAAGTTTTAGCAAATCATATGTGCTTACTTATCAGGAAGCCGCAACAGTGGCTATGCTCATCACGCGGTCCTTACCCAACTGATTAGATCGATTATTATACTGAGCTTGCCGGATGGCCATGCCTCTTGGTAATGATCTCGACTAATTCACGGTTAGGTTTTAGCCTACCATAGTCATGCTCAGGGGCTAACATGCCACAACCGACAATGGTCTACCAGGCTTATGTACCTCTCAAACCAACCTTCATCTACATTTGGGTAAGTATACCCATTCACTCACGTCCTAAGCCGTATCACGGCAAGACAAAAGCGACCTATACGCTTACTACCTTTCAAGAGCACATAGCACATAAGACACATAAAGCACATAAATTTGGCGGCGATAATCCCGCTAGAAAACACATATTATCGAAATACAAATTGAAAACAATCAAGAAACAGTTGAGCATCATGGGCTCGTTGCTCGTTCGACGAAAATCAAATCCCCAATGTTTATGCACCGCTACCAACATAGTCGGCTCGGTCGTATCGTCTCGTCTCAAATCCTAGATGACTCTACTTATCAAGTCGAGATAATTACACACATTCCTATTTTGATACCGTTCGGCTTAAGGCGTTAGCTACTTTGATCGTTCCTCCAGGATGGAAACGGACGTTACCAATCGACTGGAATCTCCAATCTTTTCGCTCTTTCATACGCTCACGAAGTCGTTACGTCCAGGAGAAAGGACCACTAACCTTAAATCAGGTGTCGCTTAGTGCCTTATTATAATCCTTGACGACATCAAGTATACTTACAACTATGCTACCACTACACTTCATTTCGGGGAAAGAAGTCTTCACGGTCATCGGTTGACTCATTAAAGGCATCATACATCCACTGTAGGAGAGATCCTCTCCTTTTCTCAGTTTCAACCTCGGGACTCACCATCTCAGCTTCCACCCACCTTAGGAATCTTTACATTTCCAAGAAGATCCATTCGGTATCGGTATCAGGTTCACACCCTTGGTATCTCAATTCTACCATCGCTTACAAGTACACCGACTATACTTGGTCTTGACATGTCTTCATAACACCCACCGATCTTCATTACCACTAGCTAATTTTCACTCCTTTCTAGACACACTCGCTCCAAACAATACCGTAGGTATTTTCGCTTTGGAACGAATCGGTCGTGACGACTCGCATGAGACTCTCTCCATGCAGTCAATGGGAGTAGGGTTACTTGCATAAAATCCATAGCAGGGTAAAAATATTTTCTTCTTCCCAAAGCTTGACCCAAACATTTATCTCAATTATCTAACATTTTAATGGTGACGATTCATCCAACATAGCGTGGTTCTTCCTAAATTATGCATAGTTGATCAGGTTATGCATAATTGAGGACCAAACGACATCATGTCCATCTTCGTCAAAACGTTCCTTTTTCATACGCTACTCACGTAAGTAAAAGAAATGTTTAAAGAGTAAAAATTTTACTATTTCAAAAGAAAGAAAAGAAGATAGCACCACCTTCCGTTCTTATTATTTAATAGGGAAATTTGTTCATGTACATTATATTATAAAAATATAGTTTTTTTTAAAGTAAGTTTATCTGACACCATAGGGTCAGTTTATGAAATTTGATAACACATTTTCCATATGATTCGCGCAACGACATTTGTTCAACACATAATTTCGTTATTGTAATTCACAGTTTTAAAACCATCAAGTCATAATACATCAGTAAATATAGTTTGGTCAACGGTCACAGCAAGTTTCAAAAATAATACCCACTCATGGATAATGCAAGTAAATATCATATACGTACAAAGGATTCACCAACCGGAATCATTCCACACTCGGGGTTAAATCAATCTAGCAACAAGGCCACTTAAAATATCAACATACAATCACACAAACTCACAATCAAGGATAATCATAATCTCATAACCATAGTAACAACAAGGCTGAGGGTAGTACACGTACAACCAAAATCCCCCCAAAAGTTACCAATCTCTGGTTCTAAGACCGATACATCCCATCAGGATGATTTTCAGTTTCTAATACATAAACTACATATACATGAACTCTCCTAGAGTTCTAAATCAAAATTAATAGCTAAAGAGTGCACAATCACCAGGCCGGTGATAAGAAAAAACTCTGAGGCAACAAAATTCTCAATCTAATAAACCTAAATCTTGAAATCCTCCTACTTACTAGTCCGTAGACAATAAAAGTATGAGGTTTTTGCCTACGGAAAGCATCTCGAGTCTAATTTCCAGAAACATAAGGCCCACTGCCAAGAAAGTTTTAGATCCAAGGTGAAATTACCATTTTACCCTTATTTGTCAAAGCTGCCATTTTCCAAAAATTTATCGCTCCACTAAATTAAGTGTATCTCTTAAACTGTGCGTCCGCAAAAGCCGAAACGACCGCTCAAATCTAAGTTTTTTCAATATCCAGAACTTACAGTTTTGCATATTTAGGTGTTGCTATATAAGTTTTTGAACTTGTTACTCATTCAAAGTTTTGTCTAAATTTTGACTAGTTTTGCCATTTCGGCGATATCTTATTCGCCGGGCATCAATATGACTCCATCCTAATTCTTACATGCACCTAAGAGGTTTCTCTACCTCCTAGTCTAATTTCCCAGGTCTTCATAGACCAAAAATATTTTGAAATGTATCCAACAAGCTACTATCCCAAAGCAGTCCCCAAAGAAATTTTGATAAATTTTTGTAGTTTACGAAAATGAGCGTAATTTGAAATTTAGTAATGCTTTTGATGTGAAACCAATTGGAGGTGATAGCCCTAAGAGCCTTATACAGGTACCTTAAATTTTATTTTGAAAGGTTATTACAAAAATATGGAGTTATACTCCTTTTCCCAACAGTATACCCGATTTGACTAGTTTTAGAAGAACGACGATATCTCACTCATCCGGAGGAGATACGACCCTATGCAAAGAATCACATACACTTAAGACATATGCCCACATCTATATTAGATTTCCCAGGTGCCTCATGACCAAAAATAATTCGCAATCAACCCCACAACCTGTTGGTTACAAACTGCCGTAAAATCCATTTCAAAATCCAACCAAACACCATTTTAATTTCTCCAATCACCAATACAAAGCCATACCCAAATGACTTAACACTCTTTCAAACACATCAACTCATTGGTTTCCAGACCCAAATTTCAAGACTTACTAAGTAGAGGTCGACGCGAAAGAATCAAAGCACAACACACCAACTTTATTCGAAGGCTTCAAAGATAGTCGTTTCCAGACGACACATTACGCGAGAATATGTTAATGACTTTTTTCCAAAACAACGAAGGGTTATGGGATGACATATAAAAGTCACACTCCCATTAACCGGAAAATATCAAAACAATAGGTTACGAAACAACATATGCGATTCAAAATCAATAAGAAGAGCGTTCAAATCCAAAACCAATTAGTACAATTTACGAGTGGGATCGAAAACTAAGTCGAGTCCCGACATCAAAAGATAACAAAGTAGAGTCGCAAAAAGTTTCGAAGATAATCATATAACAACGATGTTTTCATCATGTATCAAAATAATTTTATCATGTCGCATCGAAATGTTTAAAGAAATTAAACTCTTCGCAAGAAGGGAATATCAAGATATATATAATCGTATACCATAGAACGGATGCCGTATGTATACATATACATATAATTATTACTTATACCAAGTGTCACCCACTTGTTACGCACATAATATGCAATCAAATATACCACATAAGGCTTCTAAGGATCGGGAACAACACGCGCGCGGATATTGAACATCGGTGAAAGACTCGTGAAACTTTTCCGAAAACAGTTGTAGTCCAAGTATTGTAAAACGTCTTAGTTCACTACAACTCGTGCTCTGCTACCATTCTATAACACCCCCAAACTACGATACGCAGCGGAATACAACATTTGGGGTGCTACTTCATAATACATGCACACGAGTCCCAGTAAACGTTTAAAGATACGTTTATAAAACACAATTTCATTTATTAGAAAGATCAGAGTTACATAGGTCCCAATACCATTATAGAAATTATTTCTAAAAGTCACAACACGACTTGATTTCTAAAACACTTGTTTAGTTTATGACACTACTTCACCGAGACACCGTCCTTGATATCCGCGTTCCGTCCCATCCAGCCATCAACAACAATTAACCTGAGATACATGCTTAAAAAGTCAACAAAACGTTGAGTGAATTCATAGAGTTTACAATTAACACATAGAACGCATATTTTGGGTTCCACAAAACGTATAACGTTGGCTCGTAAGTCAAGTTATAAAAATAGTGATTTCCAACTAAAGAGCCCGTGTACCGAAACTTAACACATTCATCCCGTAGGACGAAATTATGTCCGAGAAGTATGCCACTTCTCCTAATACTAACTACAAAATGTCCGTTTGACAGGGTGGTCACAACTGATTCAAACCCCGGACAGGGTTGTTAAACCCAATAGATCTATTTAATACATTAGCGTTCACCCACAATAAGGCAACTAACAGTCGCACACTAAAAGGCATATACTCAATAGTGAATGGAATCATATTTAGCATCAAAACATATTGCGTTCTCATTTTCAAAACAAGCAAGTATCCCCCTCGCGGGTTTAAAACATTTAAAATATTCAAAAGCGAGGCTATGAAGTCACCTTGATCGAAGCCGAAGATCAAACAATCGAAACAATCCACGGGGAATCAATGAACACGATTGCGACCTATAATTTATATCGCTTGATCACTATACCGAAAAGTAGGGTCAACGATGCGTGCATCGTATCAACGTAATCATTCATATATATATATATATATATATATATATATATATATATATATTAATTCATACATGTGATGAGAGATCTACTTGCGCGTCCAAAATCCTAACTCCACTTAATTAAGTTTATATTCTTTTTTTATTTATATTTATAATCGCCTAATCGAAACTTATATTTTAGGAAACTTTCTATTTTTGGATAAGTTACTTTTTTCGGAGGTAAGGAAGAGTTTACCACTTTTAGTAAGTATCGTCTTCTAATTATATTTATAATAATATTTAGTTATCTCGTCGAACTATCGACGTTCAATTTGATTATTATTTACTCATACCGATATTATGTCCAGTATATTACAAAAGTATCTATTTTTAGAATATATATTCATACATGTGATGAGAGATCCACTTGCGCGTCCAAAATCCTAACTCCACTTAATTAAGTTATAATCTTTCTTTTATTTATATTATACATCGCTTAATCGAAAACCTTCTATTTTAGGAAACTTTCTATTTTTGGAAAGTTACTATTTTCGGAAAGTTACTATTTTCGGAAATTTACCCTTTTTAGTAAGTATCATCATTTAATTATATTTATAATAATATTTAGTTATCTCGTCGAACTATCGATGTTCAATTTGATTATTATTTACTCATACCGATATTATGTCCCGTATATTACAAAAGTTTTTATTTTTAGAATATAATTTACTCGTATCAATCGTTAAGTTTAAAAATATCTCACTCGTAGTAATAATAGTGTTTAATTACTTTTACGTCATCCGACAAGTTTAGTATTAACTCGTTGACTTTCAAAAGTCAACGTTTGACTTTAATGAACTTTGACTTTTTACACATATTTATAACTAAATCTGACCCGCCCCAAACGACCCGTTATATCGTATTTTCATGACTTGGACTCAAAAGAGATTTTATGTAAAACGACATTCCAGACAACTTTTTAGTTTTAGCCGAGACCCGAAACTCGACGAAAAATGACCAAAATGCCCTTGCAAGTTTCTGCAGAAACTGAGACATTTTTAATAAAAATACAGATTTTGACCTTGGGTTTTGACCCGTTTTTACTCGATTTTAAAACTAGAGGGCCTCGCGGCAAAGTAAAACGTCATTCTGAGCAACTTTCGTACTTCGCCGGAAGGCTGAAACAGACTCGAAAGTGCTCAAAACGGGCGTTAAAAATTCTGACAGCAACTAGTATACTACCATAGCTGTTGGAAACATTTCTAAGTTTTCAAATCTTGTTTTCGCCGTAACGTTTTCGTTATTAGGAGTTAGAAGCTCCATTTTATATCAAAACGATCGTCTAAGAAAGCTCTATCGTATTTTTCAATAAAAAAATTAGATTTCACAAAATCTCGAATCTCGTTTTCTGTGTCAAACTTTCTGCTCATAATGTATACTTTACAAAATGCGCCAAAAACTATTTTTGACCCAAAAACTCATTCACGGCACATCTAAAATGGCCTATAATCAATACTTAACTCGTTCAATCAATTGATAACAAAATCTAACTAGACGACGCAAGATCCATCGGATTTCATCACATGCAAAAAGTAAAATTAAATCAAATGAACAAAACAAACGAAATAAATATAAAAGAGCGCTCACAATGCTATACGAGGTAAGTCGGACTCGACCAAGACTTGTCTTGTCCCTTTTCTTTTCTAGCCGAACTCGGACCACAACCTAAAACCAAAACCAAAGCTTTTTCATTTTAAACCCACACTTCTAAAACACTTATCTAACTTCACAAACACCCCTCTTGTACACGAAATGTTCAAGAACCAACCAAAAAACTAACTTCTTCAAAACTCCTTGCATGTGAGATTTTATTGTATGGAAACGTAGGCCTTAATGAGAGGATTAATATTTTGTATTCGGATCGTATTGCATGTCGGTAATTAAGTGGCGGTGGTGGTGTTAGTGTGGTGGTGCTCGGCCGGACAAAGAAGAAAGGAGGACAAGGAAACAAAGTTTTTGTAAAGTGTAAAAATGTATGTATGTGCTTGTTTATATAGAGATTTAGTTTGGCCATTTGACACAAATGGTCCTCCTTTCCTTTTAGTCCTTTCAAAATAAGTACGGAGGGTTTTTGTTTCGTCCCTCTAACCGACCATAAGCTCGGGATTATATTTTCGTGACTAAATTTATTTCCGTCACACTAAATTTAATTTAAATCTTTTAATAAAATGTGTACGCTTTTTAAAACGCAAGCCCGACTCAAGACAAGGAACAAAATGACGACTTTCATAAAAATAATAAATTAACGATCTTAAAAATAACAACGAGACGCGTCGTAGACTTTTACGATTGGTTAAAACGATTAACGAACGCGCGGTCAAACGTTGACTCGCGAAACGATCAAAAATAAAAATTTCTAATTTCTGTTCGAAATAAAATACGGAAATAATTATTTACGACAAATAAGACATTAAATGTCGACGTTCGTTCACACGAATTTATAAAATAATAATAATAACGTCGGATTCCCGATCATCGTACGCGTCGTGAAACTCGGGTTGTTACAAACCTTCCCTCCTACCTAACGTTGCCTACGTTCTCCCTCCTGTAGATAATGCCGCCATGAATGACGACACGAAGTGCAGGCCGATCAACTGCTGCACCACGAGGTGGAAGGACGAGTGGACGGACTGGTAGAGGAAGTGGAAGAACTAGAGGTCGAACTGGTGATCAGGGTAATGGTGGGATTGATGAACAAGGTGGTCAAGTAGGTTGTTAAGCAGGTGGTCAAGAGGTGAATGATGGTGTTGACGGAGTCCTCGACTACTCCACTATCATTACGCAGCAGTTGCAGAACTTACTTCCCACTATCTTAGCTCAAGTAGGCAGCCAAGGTAGCAATCAGGGGAACACTAGGAATCAAAAAGGCGATTCCGTCAATGACAACATCCAGGGTGATGTTAGGAATGTCATTATGAACAATGGCTGAAGGGGTTGTTCATACAAGGAGTTTTTAGCTTGTAGCCCAAAAAAGTATGACGGGAAGGGAGGTACTATAGTCTATACCCGTTAGATTGAGAAGATGGAGTCAGTTCAGGATATGAGTGGATGTGGAGATGACCAAAAGGTGAAGTACACTGTTGGTTCATTTGTTGGTAAGGCTCTCACGTGGTGGAACTCTCAGATCCACACACAAAGTCGAGAGACCGTTGTTGGCATAGAGTGGGAAAACTTTAAGACTTTAATGAGGGAATGATTTT
Source organism: Tanacetum coccineum (assembly GCA_026074375.1). Classification (NCBI taxonomy): domain Eukaryota; kingdom Viridiplantae; phylum Streptophyta; class Magnoliopsida; order Asterales; family Asteraceae; genus Tanacetum; species Tanacetum coccineum. The sequence goes on along the minus strand of BQNB010017068.1, from coordinate 48,764 downwards.
TTCTGATCAATGAGATGCAAAAACTAGAAACTGAGTTTTAGAATCACGCCATGGTCGGGGCTGGCCATGCTGCATATACTGATAGGTTCCATGAGTTGGCTAGGTTACTTCCTCATCTAGGTACCCTTAAAAACAAAAGGATTGAGAGGTACATCTATGGCCTTGCTCCACAGATCCAAGGGATGGTGGCAGCAACGGAGCCAACGACAATTCAGAAGGCTGTGCAGAAAGCTGGTACACTAACTAATGAAGCTATTAGGAATGGATCACTAAAGAAGAACCCTAAGATAAGAGGGAATAGTGGAGAGCCTAGTAGGGATAGGAATATGAAAGATGATAACAAGAGAACTAGGACTGGAAATTCTTTTGCTATAACCGCTAACCCGGTGAGGAGAGAGTACACTGGTGCAGCTCCTAAGTGTGCAAACTGTAACCTGCACCACTCACCTGAGTCACCTTGTCGTGCTTGTTTTAACTCCAACCGCCTTGGGCATCTTGCTAAGGATTATAGAGTAGTACCTAAGATGGTGAACCCAGTGAATGCTAGAATCCCAACTGCTGCCCATGGAGCATGTTTCGAATGTGGTGGTACTGATCATTTCAAGGCAGCATGCCCTAGGTTGAACCAAGCACAGAGACTAAGGGAAACCGTCCAAACCAAGCTGTGGCTAATAATGGGGGACAAGGTCGTGGGAACAACGGAAACCAGGCACGTGGAAGGGCATTTATACTGGGAGCAGAGGAGGCTCGCCAGGACCCGAACATCGTGACAGGTACGTTCACTTTAAACAATCATTACACGACGACTCTATTCGATTCTGGTGCCGATTATAGCTTTGTTTCTACTACTTTCATACCTCTGTTAGGCATATAGCCCAGTAACTTAGGTTTTAGTTATGAGATTGAAATAGCTAGTGGTCAACTAGTAGAGATAAACAAAGTCATTTAAGGTTGCAAACTAGAGATAGAAGGTCACGTCTTTGACATTGACTTGATACCATTCAGACATGGGAGTTTTGACATGATCATAGGCATGTATTTGTTATCCAAACACAAGGCTGAGATCATTTGCCATGAGAAAATAGTTAAAATTCCACTACAAAAGGGCAAAGTACTTAGAGTCATAGGAGAAAGACCGGAAGAGAATGTGAGGCATTTCATGAGTGCAAAAGCCATAGAGCAGAAACAGGAAGAGATTGTTGTGGTTAGAACTTTCCTGAAGTATTTCCGGATGACCTATCAGGATTACCACCTACTCAAGAAATCAAATTTCATATCGAGTTAATTCATAGAGCAATGTCGGTCGCAAAATCTCCCTATCGGTTGGCAACTTCTGAAATGGAGGAGTTGTCGGGTCAGCTCAGAGAACTCCAGGACAAAGGTTTCATTCGACCGAGCTCATCGCCTTGGGGAGCACCGGTATTATTTTTCAAAAAGAAGGATGGTTCCTTTAGAATGTGTATTGACTATAGGGAGTTGAACAAGTTGACCATCAAGAATCGTGATGCGAGAGTCGTAAAGGACTTTAGCAAGAAGTTTTACAACTCCCTAGGCAGTGTACCTAATCGTTGCAGTGTAGTATAGGCAAGACTCGGGGGTTGTTATCGTTCTCTAGGGGAATAGGTTGGGAAGGCTTGAAGACGGTCTAACAGAATTTTACAGGGTTTAGAGAAGATTCTTTTTGTGTTTTTATATTTATAAGAAAGCAGGTAAATCTATGATTTGAGAGGTTGGTTTAAATAACTAATAATTAATAATTATAATCTATGCTACTGGTGATAACTTTATGATAAACGAATGTATTTCCCTAATCATGCACTACTCCTCAAATTGCTTATCCTAGATTCGTTGCTTTGTCACACTTGTGATGATCTGTGTAAGTATTTCCTAGGTCATGAACGGATTACACGAACCCGTCGTCTATTTAATATTCCAATAAGGAAACGCATAAGTAAGGTAGTATGAAGACTATTACAAGGCCCCTAAGAGTATATTAAATGTATGAGAAATATCTAAAGAGGGATCAACCATATAATGGGTAAGGTAATATGAAGACTGTTACCGATGGTATCCTATCTACACACTCGCATTTCCCTAGACATGTCAACAGCGATACAGACAAAAGATGGTTTTCTAAAGCCTAACGCGCACATTCATCAACAAGAAGAAACATCAAAAGGATCTACAACCTAAGTTTTATGCAATCATAGATAAATACAAAGGAGGGTTTAGCCTCGCATGTTATAAAGAAAGTAAGAAGATAAATCAATCAAACAACACATAGACATATTGAATGATTAATGATAAATAACCTTACTTGATTAAAACATGGATTCAAGGTAGTACAATAGGGTTTTGAGGCCCTAAAAATGACCTACAAAGCTGCTAGAATAACTAGGGTTCGTCTCCCTAGGTTTATACAAAGTTACACACCTAAAACCCTAAAAATGTTTTTATATTTATAGAGATATCGATGCGACGACGTCACTTAGAAATCATGACGCCGTCGCCACGTAGATGATTCTAGATCCTCTTTAAGTTGGCCACGTCTTGACGACGTCAGGAAGTTCCTAACGCCGTCACTATATAGATCACGACGGCGTCACTTTATGCCTGTGACGCCGTCTCCAGCCATTGTATGCATAAATCTTCAAGAGATTTGGTGTAGGTCTGTAATCTTGTCTGTTTCTTCTCCAAATAAGCCCAAGTCACGTGTATTTCCTCCAAAAGCCATCAAAGTGCTAAAAACCTAAAAACAAATGATTAAGCACGTAATCTTGGCATATTTGCATGATTTAGGGGGTTAAATGACCCTGAAATAGTGTATAAAATGACACCTCATCAAATACCCCTACACTTGGGATTTGTTTGTCCTCAAGCAAATGGGCTTTTCTACCTAGACAATAGCAGTATTAGGATCATTTAACCTACTCTTTAAGAGCATTTTTATAACACAACCTTCTAGACCTTGTAATTAAAAGCACGAAAAGCATATACTAGCACCTCACATAAGTGTTTGGGATTCTCTCATTCACTCGGGTGTATAATAAATTATAACAACTATGGGAAACAAAAAATCAACACTCATTATCTGTCATAGCATATAAATTACCATAGGCTTGGTAAAGGATTAAACCTCTACCGCTAGGCGCAAGTATTATTCATTACTGTCAAAGAAGTCTTTTAAAGGGTTGTGGGGTGTAGGTGTAAGATAACATTAACGAAAATGGAAATGGATGGGATATATTTGGGGAGTGACTTTTGGGTGAATTTGGAGTGGAAGGGTTAGCTAATTATTTATAAGAATACACGTTGGTTTGGTTGCTAAGCCAAGGACTTGGACAAAATGTACAAACTCTATAAAACTCTATACCAATCTATTTCTTTTTCTTTTCTTGACTCTAATATAAACATAGACTTAAGCAAATGGCAGCCCGTACATATTTTTTTTTCATTTTTTTATATACATTTTTTTTCGTACACTTTTGCTCTGTCATTGCTTAAACATATAATACATCATGGGGTTTAAAGATACACCCTTACACTTGAACTTTTACATACTCGATATTTACAATTTAACTAATGACCTGATTTGAGGTGGATCAAAATAACCTGGAGCTTATTGAGCTCTATTGGGGGTGATAAGTTACTTCTTCCCTAATTCTTCATAAGATGAATACCACCATGAATCTCAATCGTCCCAAAACAGTATTTACAAGGATAAGGACTTAGCAATCGTATACTCAATAATTAACTTGGGTTAAAACAATAATGTACTAAAAGTGAGTACATACAAGGTAGGATAAGGCGATTTGGGTGTAACAACTGGTTCAAGGGTGACAATGCTCTTTATTAATAGTCCGGCTTAACCAGAAAATTACAAGAACCGTGAAAAAAGATAGGCTCAGAGGGTTGTACTAGGGGTATCCTGCACTAAAAATGAGTGCATGGCAAGGGTGTGGGATAGTCATATAGTCGACGTGACCATCATAATAGTTACAGGTTTAAAACATGGGTTAATCCTAGTGCCTCTTATCTAGCAAATCCTAATACTTACTATGCGGTCTCGAGATGCATTACAAAAACAAGTTCTAGAATTTAATATACTACCGGTACACTCATATAATTTAATATCGATACCAATGCTCCAGAAAAGGCGACAAAGACCATACGTACATATCTGTAACGACGAAATAGACACATATGACTGCATTCGAACCTTAACTCGAGAAAGCTAAAGGTATAAATTATCTTAGGTATCAATATTGGATACTCAAATTCCTAAAGATCTAAAGGCGAACCTCACATTTTTGGAGTGGAATTTTGAGGGTTTTTATGCTAGTCATATACATTCCTATCCATGAGACACTATTAATACTTGGTTTTCGTCGGTATGCGCCATAATAAATTTTAAATTTTGGTTAAAATTACCTTTTTATGCTATGTTTCGATATATTACCCATCATTTTAAGGACAAAGCAAATGACAATTGAAGGAATAGTTTCTAAGGCTTATTTCCCCCCTACACTTAAGTTGAACATTGTCCCTAATGTTCTATAGAAGTACTTGTAAAAACGAATAAAGGGAAAAGAAAACAAGTAAAAAAAAACTAGTACTCCCCTGGTTTGCTCAATAATGAAGAAGAAACATGTGATATCTGGTTAAATCGTCCTCTAAGAATCGTCTAATGAAACTTACTAAGAACTTCCAAGCTTCTTCTTATCAAATATAACTTGTAATCAAAGACAAAGACAATTATACCAAGCATAAAATCGGCGGGATAGATATAAATACAATGAGAATTTAGGATTTTGACTCAATGAAAGCAGTAAAGATAGGATGAGAGTAATGATGTGATCATAAGTTTATGTAGGTTTACAAAATAATTACAAATTTTGAATATTGCACATTCTATTTTTCAAAATTACTTTAAAAAATTCAAATTTCTACATTGCTGGAGATGCGACGCCGTCGGGTGTTAATCCTGACGCCGTCTCTAGGCACTGTGAAAAAATCTTCTTTGTTTTTAATGAGAAATTTCCTGCATGCGGTTTTATTAGTTAAATATGAAGAAACCACTACATAAAAACCTAAAATTGATCATTACAATCATATGACTTGAAACTAACACGAATTAATCTAACTATTTATTTTATATGTTTGAATTGGTTCTTATAAACTGGATATATTCCTCTGCACTTATTTTGTTGCAAAATACCTTTGATTGCAAATAAGACGAAGTTACAAACAAATAAAGCATGATTATAAAATTCATTCAAACATAATAAAACAAACAATAAAGAATAAAACGCAAGACACTCTTAATATGCGAGAAAAGTAAATATTGGGCTGCCTCCCAAAAAGAGCTTGTTTTTATTCGAGTCACGAGCCTGACTCTGCCTTTATTTAATAGATAAAAGGGAGGGTTCCCCTACACTTGAGTTCAAGTGCGGGTGATAGTAACAGTACACACCATCATGGTGAGAATGAGCCATATGCTGAAAAAACAGTTGAAGAATTTAGGATTTTGACTCAATGAAAGCAGTAAAGATAGGATGAGAGTAATGATGTGATCATAAGTTTATGTAGGTTTACAAAATAATTACAAATTTTGAATATTGCATATTCTATTTTTCAAAAATACTTTAAAAAATTCGAATTTCTACATTGCTGGAGACGCGACACCGTCAGGTGTTAATCCTGGCGCCGTCTTTAGGCATTGTGAAAAATTCTTCTTCGTTTTTAATGAGAAATTTTCTGCACGCGATGGAAAGACGCCACGTGAGGTGAAGGCGGTGTATGAATGGTCATATTATCTGCTACCTTCATCCTAAAACTATCCGAATTATGTGGTTTGATGGGTGGTTAGGGACCTCTTTCTTCTCCTAGATCTACTTCTAAGGACGAGAAACCAGGAAAGGGTTGTGATTGAGGCTCCAGTTCATCAAAATTAGGAATTTCCCTATAACTAAAAGGAATGACATGATTAGTCAAACCTAAATCCTTTAGTTTTGTTTGGTCCAAAGGTTCTTCCTCCATAGGGGTTCCTAAAGACTCTTCTACTTCTTTCGGGTAAGTCACGGGCGGTGTGTATACCTCAAATGGCGAGAGGACTTGTGGGGTACTTTGTGGGCTTTGATCATCCACTTTATCCTCTACCATATCTAGATCACCTAAAGGCTCATCATATGCATCTAACCATGACATGCAACTAGGTATCTTAACTCTAACCACCTCATTCCCAACTAATTGATCCTTCAAATTTGCTATTGTTTGGTCAGAAATAGTGCTAGTTGGGTTTTTCCACTGTTTATTGCATTGGGCACAATCCTCAATGGCTTCCCATGCTTCTTCAGCACTTAACCCCTTAAGGTTCCCGCCTGCTGCATAGTTAATGTCAATTTGGGTATACCTGTTGATATGATCGAAAAAGATTTGAATTTGGGACCATAGCCTGAGGCCATGATGCGGGAATTTTCAAATCAAGTCTTTATAACAAGTCCATGCATTGTAGAGAGATTCATCTTGATGTTGTTGGAACATCAAGGTATATCTTTAGAATGGGAAGGTTGTGTTTCGTGGAGGGTTTTTAAAGGGTGTGGTTAGTGGTCTTTCGTACATCATGATGGTGAATGAAAGATTGATTTACAAAAACAAAGGGCACAAAGAAGAGATAGACTACAAGAAAGCTAATTGATAGAAATTAAATCTCACTTGATACGAATCTAGCGAGTAGAACTAAGTTAAACTATGATCGAAACCTAACTATTCCCCACGCAGCGACGCCAAAAACTTGATGCGAGGGTCATAAAGGACTTCAGCAAGAAGTTTTACAACTCCCTAAGCAGTGTACCTAATCGTTTTAGTGTAGTATAGGCAAGACTCGGGGGTTGTTATCGTTCTCTAGGGGAATAGGTTGGGAAGGCTCGAACACGGTCTAATAGAATTCTACGGGGTTGAGAGAAGATTCTTTTTGTGTTTTTATATTTATAAGAAAGCAGATAAATCTATGGTTTGAGAGGTTGGTTTGAATAACTAATAATTAAACTAATTATAATCTATGCTACTGGTTATAACTTTATGATAAACAAATGTATTTTCCTAATCATGCACTACTCCTCAGATTGCTTCTCCTAGATCCATTGCTTTATCACACCTGTGATGATCTGTGTAAGTATTTCCTAGGTCATGAATGGATTACACGAACCCGCCATCTATTTAATATTCCGTTAAGGCTATGTATAAGTAAGGTAGTATGAATACTATTACAAGGCCCATAAGAGTATATTAAATGCATGTGAAATATCTTAAGAGTGATCAACCATATAATAGGTAAGGTAGTACAATAGGGTTTTGAGGCCCTAAAAATGACATACAAAGCTACTAGAATGACTAGGGTTCGTCTCCCTAGGTTTATACAAAGTTACACACCTAAAACCCTAAAAACGGTTTGGAGGGTTTAAGCCTAAGTATTTATAATGCAATCATAGATAAATACAAAGGAGGGTTTAGCCTCGCATGTTATAAAGAAATTAAGAAGATAAATCAATCAAACAACACATAGACATATTAAATGATTAATGATAAATAACCTTACTTGATTAAAACATGGATTTAAGGTAGTACAATAGGGTTTTGAGGCCCTAAAAATGACATACAAAGCTACTAGAATGACTAGGGTTCGTCTCCCTAGGTTTATACAAAGTTACACACCTAAAACCCTAAAAACGGTTTTATATTTATAGAGATATCGATGCGACGGCGTTGCTTAGAAATCCTAACATCGTCGCCACGTAGGTGATTCTAGATCCTCTTTAAGTCGGCCACGTTCTGATGCCGTCGCGAAGTTCCTGACGCCATCACTATATAGATCATGACGGTGTTGCTTTATGCTTGCAACGCCTTCTCCAGCCACTGTATGCATAAATCTTCAAGAGATTAGATTTGGTGTAGGTCCGCAATCTTGTCTGTTTCTTCTCTAAATGAGCCCAAGTCATGTGTATTTCCTCCAAAAGCCATCCAAGTGCTAAAAACCTAAAAACGAACGATTAAGCACATAATCTGGGCATATTTGCATGATTTAGGGGGTAAATGACCCCGAAATAGTATATAAAATGACACCTTATCAAATCGCTATCCACTGCTTAAGATAGACGACCTATTTGGTCAACTCCAAGGATCACAGTATTTCTCTAAGATAGATCTTAGGTCCGGATACCATCAGTTGAGAGTGCACGAGGATGACATTCCAAAGACTGCATTTAGAACTCATTATGGACATTTTGAGTTCACAGTAATGACCTTTGGTCTAACTAACGCACTAGCGGTATTTATGGATTTGATGAACCGAGTATGTAGACTTTATCTAGACAAGTTTGTGATAGTGTTCATAGATGATATCTTGATCTACTCTAAGACCCTGGAAGAGTATGAAGTACACCTAGGGTTAGTCTTGGAACTGCTCAAGAAGGAGAAATTGCATGCTAAGTTTTTCAAGTGCGAATTCTGGCTGCAAGAAGTACAGTTTCTTGGACATGTGATTAATGGTGATGGTATTCATGTAGACCCTAGTAAGATTAAAGCTATTAAAAATTAGGAAGCCCCTAGAACTCCGTCCGAAGTTCGTTCATTTCTAGGCTTAGCAAGGTATTATCGGCGATTCATTGAGAACTTTTCTAGTATTGCTAAGTCACTTACCATCTTAACTCAGAAGTGTAAGACATTTGATTGGGGTGAGGAGCAGGAATTGGCATTTCAAACTTTGACGGACAAGTTGTGTAACGCGCATGTTCTAGCTCTCCCTGATGGACCAGAAGACTTTGTAGTGTACTGTGATGCATCAGGCCTAGGATTGGGTTGCGTGTTGATGCAAAGAGGTAAGGTGATAGCATATGCATCTAGGCAGTTGAAAATCTATGAGAAGAGTTACACCACCCATGATTTGGAATTCGTGCGGTTATATTCGCTCTCAAGATCTGGAGACACTACTTGTACGGGACGAAGAGCTTCATATATATCGATCATAAAAGTCTTCAGCACATATTTAATCAGAAGGAACTAAACATGCGTCAACGTCGTTGGCTAGAGTTGTTCAGTGACTATGACTGTGAAATTCGTTGCCATCTTGGTAAGGTGAATGTAGTAGCTGATGCACTAAGTAGGAAGGAGAGGGTGAAACCTAAGAGAATTCAAGCTATGAACATAACTCTTCAGTCGAGTATCAAGGATAAGATACTAGCGGCTTAGAAGGAGGCATCTGATGAGCCAACAAAAATGCAGAGAGGCCTAGATGAACTGATAGAACGTAGGAGGGATGGAGCATTGTATTACCTGGATAAATATGGGCTCCTTTGAAGGGTGATGTGAGTACCTTGATAATGGATGAGGCCTATAAGTCAAAGTACTCCGTACATCCAGGAGCAGACAAGATGTATTATGATCTTAAAGATATGTATTGGTGGCCGGGAATGAAGAAGGATATAGCCTTTTATGTTAACAAATGTTTGACTTGTTTGAAGGTAAAGGTTAAGCATAAGAGGCCATTTGGCTTGCTGCAGCAACCTGAAATCCCCAAGTGGAAGTGATATAGAATAGCAATGGACTTTGTTACGAAGCTACCAAGGACTAGTAGTGGGCATGACGCAATCTGGGTTATTGTGGACCGGTTGACTAAGTCTGCTCATTTTCTGCCTATACGTGATGACTATAAGATGGATAGGTTAGCTATACTCTATCTCAATGAGATTATAGCTAGGCACGGTATGCCGATCACAATCATATTTGATCATGATAGTCGTTTCACATCAAGGTTTTGGCAATCAATACAAGAGGCACTAGGAATCCGTTTAGACATGAGTATGGCTTACCACCCTCAGACCGACGGTCAGAGTGAGCGTACTATCCAGACCTTGGAATACATGCTCAGAGAATGCGTCCTTGACTTCGGGGGAATTTAGGACGTTCATCTTCTATTGGTAGAGTTCTCATATAACAATAGTTATCATTCTAGTGTAAGGTGTGCACCATTCGAAGCCTTGTACGATAGGAAGTGTCACTCACCGATCTTGTGTGCCGAAGTTAGAGAAAGACAACTAATAGGGCATGAGCTAGTGCAAGAAACTACTGAGAAGATCTCGCAGATCAAGGGTAGGCTTAAAGCTGCGCGTGATCGTCAGAAAAGCTATGCAGACAAAAGGAGAAAACCTTTAGAGTTTAGTGTGGGTGAGTATGTCTTGCTCAAAGTGTCACCTTGGAAAGGTGTGGTACGCTTTAGGAAGAAAGGGACATTAGCACCTAGGTTCGTTGGATCCTTTGAGATCACTAAGAGGATTGGTCCAGTAACTTATAGACTTAGACTACCTAAAGAGCATAGTGGTGTTCATGACATGTTTCACGTGTCGAATCTTAAGAAGTGTTTGGCTGACCCAACACTACAGATACCTTTGGATGAGATCCAAGTTGATGCTAGGTTAAACTTTGTAGAAGAACCTGTAGAAATCTTAGAGAGAGAGTTTAAGAAACTTAAGCGGAGTAGAATTGCCATCGTTAAGGTTTGATGGAATTCGAAACGAGGACATGAGTTCACGTGGGAGCGTGAAGATCAAATGAAACTCAAATACCCGCATCTTTTTTAGCTCTAGCACTAGTTGAATTTCGGGTCAAAATTCTTTTTAAGGGGGGGTAGAATGTAACCCTTGCGCTTTTCTGGAATCTATATGTTCTAATTTAGTCCTTTGACTTTTTGACTTTTGTCATTTCTGTTAGAACAATTACCGTATTGACGGTGGTGAATCTATGTTGATCTTGGTATTTTATTGATTATGTTGCATATGATAATCCTTTTAGATTAATCTTATTATGATTGATCATGTTTCGGGAGGTTTGTCTCGTAAATAGCTTGAAATGCCTAATAACGAGTCCCGACACGTCCGTTAATGTTCAAATCAAAATTTGGGAAGTTTAACCATGAAATATGTCGTGTAAATATCCTAAATTCATGGAAAAGTATTTTGAGTACGTTAAAAATACTAGGAAACTTCGAGTAATAGTTTAAAATCGAGATCATTGAGTTTTAAGAGAAACCGACACAAAAAGAAGCAACCCGAGACCCCTTGGATACCCTATCCGGTTTTGAGTCAAGGAGGGAACAAGAAGGCAAAATTTTAGCTATTGTGTCCCAACCCTAGTACAAGGACCTTTTGTCTTAGCCCTTAACATGCATTTCTCATTTCATCCTCAAACATTTTCATTGTTTTATCTCCTCGTGGCTTGCGTCCGATTTACACAGACACAAACACTTAAATTTTTTTACCACTTTGATCAAGAACATGAAGTTTTAAGTATTGGGTTGATTCTAGTAGTCAGGGTATCATTTAAACAACGTTTGGGTTGTCGAATCGTGTTTTTACTCGCTTTCAAAACCCTCTTTGTAAGTCAACTCTTTCTTAAATATTATTATACTTTTAGTTGTATATTGATGCATTGATGAACATTGTACGGTGTGTTTTCTTAAAATAGTAAACTAAATTTTTTGAAGGTAAATAAATGGGTGTTTGGTTCGGTTCGAACACAAGACCAAGGGGAACAAGGTTTATCATTTTTATGTCGTGGTTGTGATGGTTGAAAAACATTTGTATACTATGTAGCTTATTTATTCACTAGCTTAAAAATAAGCTTGTATGGCTTATTTGAGTGCTTATTTGGTTTCGGTTATAAAAGAATCAAAGGAAAAGTGGTTTTGGTTATTTACTAATTTTATGATAATTTTTATAGCTTATTGAGATAGCTTATTTTGAGAACTAAATTATCTAGTAGCTTATTTAGCTTATTTAAAAAACTATAAATATGTGTTTGGGCTTATTGTAACCCACGGCCCAAAAAGCCCAATAAGCCGTGGCTTATTGTGTTCTTTTTTAGGGCCGGCTTATTTTGCATAGCTTATTGATTTGCTTATTTGGATATTCGAAATACCTATTTACGTATTGTATGAATCTTGGTTCGATGCGGACTTGGAATTTCGGAATGACTTGTTTTGGTCATGGTAGGCCGCGACCCAAAATGGAAGCCTAATAAGCTTCAACTTAGTTGCGGGACTTTTCATTCGGCTTATATTCTATAGACTCTCAATACGTATTTAAATCGATTTGTTGGACTAAAATAAGGTTAAGAGCTAAACGATACTAATTCGGATTTCTATTGGGCCTTAAGGCACAATAAGGGAAAACTAATGATTTAAACGTTTTAAAAGCAAATTTTGATCGAATTATACTTACAATTAGTTAAATTAGTCAATTGGAAGGAGTGTTTTGATAAAGCTTTACGAAAATGTAGATTCTAGTCTTTTGGCGAAAGACTTGGTAAAATATAGGCAAGTGTGTGTAAATAAGATTTATAACCTGGGGAAACGTTGTATAAACGAACGGGTCATGCCTAAATTTTGTAAAAATCCTATACTTGGTTTATTTACTCAAAAACTTACGTTTACGACACAATAATAATAAAATATTATTATTTTAATAAGTCAACTAAAAGACGAAAAGTATATTTTATACTTATAAAATGTGAAACATCTTTAAGTCTTTTTGTATAAATAAACGTTTCATTTCCTACAAACTATATTTCCTATAAACTATACAAGTAATCAAGGTAAATAAGGTTACCGAATAGACTTACCGAAATATATTCTGAATATTTATTTTAAAAATCTACTTATACTATTTGGCTATTTTTACTTAAATAGTTTAAGTATATTATACTAAGGTATGAACTAGAACATGTTATCTTTGAAACTAAGTCGTCAACCATCACACTACTGGTAATGTTAAGGGTGACCGTACAACGCGCATCTGACTTCTATGCATCAACCTTAAACACACCTTATGAGAGCGTATATCTAAATTGAACATTAACTGGATTAGGTCGTGTTCGGGCGTCGTTGCAATTGCTTGTTTGATATTGATCTTGCTACTTATCACTTTTTGCTTAAGGCGAGTTCTCGTAGTCCCACTTTTAACTCTTTTCAGTTGAGGGAAAATGATACTCAAATCTGTTTTGAACTTGTTTTCATTACTATGCGAAACTTTCATCTTTTTGGACAATGCTATGTGCCTATGACTGCTATGTGAATGACATGAGATTTGATTAAACTTGTTTTGTGAATCTTGTGATCTTGTGAACTTGTGGATCTTTCGCCCTATGTATAGCTCCAGCTGGTAGGCTTTAGGTGCGTGTGAACTTAGAGTTGAGAACTTTGTGTGCATTGGTATCTATATTGTTGGGGATCTTTTAAAGTATGGAGTTGTTATGTTGGAATCTATATTGCACAATTGTCCACTACTTAAAAACCATGGCACAGCAACTGGGTTGAAATCAAACCAGCGATCTCACCAACGTTATGTTTACCTTTTCGAGTATCATTTTCAGGTGTTGTTAATGATCAATGAAGTCAAGTTGCGAGCTTTAGCAGTCTTTAAGAGCATCCTGTATGGATCGTATTTTGAGAGATCTTGCATTGAAACGTTTTTTGAACTTAAGCATTTTGGAGATTGTTATCTTGAGACTAGTATCATCCCCTGCGGGGAAATTTGGTTGTAAGCTTTGAGACTGTGATGTGTTCTTTGACTTGTCTTTACTCAAGTTCTTACTTGGGGTCGAAGAATGTCACAACACTTTTATGAATGCATTTTAGTTTTTCTCTATCTTGTATCTTGTGTTGTGAAAATCAATTCTCCGTCACGCCGCGTGTTTCCGCCTAAGTCGGGGTGTGACAGATAACCATATTCTCTTAAGTCAATTATGAACAGAAATCAAAGTAACACAATATTCAGGTATAACCATCACATCATACAGAATTAAGCCATTAGATAACCTGAGATTTGCAATCTTAGAAATATAAGCCTATGTCCTATTAGGATGACCTACTTTAATTCTAAGATGAGAAATGTCAATAACATTATCTAATTCCTTATCAGTGTAAGTCATATGTTGATTTGCCCTTGAATCAACAATTTTACCATTACCAACAAGTTTTGGTTTAAAATTAGTGTTGGAACAAAAAAACTTATTAAAGTGTTTATGAAAAATAAAATTGTTGTTAAAATAAGTACCTGCCATATTAGCCTGCACATTTTTCCATCTTTATTGTCTTCGATGAGAGAGATCAGAGTGGCCATTTGTTCATCTGTAAACCCAAAAGATGAACTAGTCCCAACAGAATTATTATTAGAAATATTTTTCCCTTTGAAAGCTCATTAGACTTCTTTTTTCCAAAATCAACAGGATAACCAATGATCTTAAAACATCTATCAACTGTATGACCATTAAAACCACATTTCTCACAAACTAAACCTAAACCCCCACCTTGCCTGTTATTATTCATATTATTTGGCCTAGGTCCACTATTCAGATTTTGAGAAAAACCAAAAACCTGATTCCTTTGAGTGCAACCAGAAGTCTGATTTCTTTGAAAATTATTTCTATTAGGCACATTAGACACAAAGACAGAAGCCTGATACCTTTAAGAGGAACCAGCAATACTACCAACAGCAAATCTGTGAGATTCTTCAATAGAGATGGTAGCATAAGCACTTTTAACATCAGGTAAAACCTCTCTAGATAAAATTGAGCTTCTAATTTGCATATAAGAATCATCTAATCCCATGAGAAATTGCATTAACTTTAACAACTGATTATGCTTCTTAAAACTTTCAAAAGCATTGTCAGCACATTTAGGCAACTCAATCATAGCATCATACTGTTTCCATAATGCATTCAACTTATGATAATAATCAGCAATAAATGAACCATTTTGCTTAAGAGTACTAATCTGATGATGTAAGCTAGACATTGTTGACCCATCAACTTTGTCATAAGTTTCTTTTAATTCTTTCCAAACATGTTTAGCCCTTTTTGAAAACATCTATCCCAAGAAAAGTTCCTCAGATAATGAATTCAAAATCCAACCCAAAACAATTCCATTAACCATATCCTATTGTTTACCAAGAATCTCATCTGTAATAGACCTTTTGCATGTTCCATCAATAAAGTATTATTCTTTCCTTCTAAATCCAAAAGCATAGCACAAGACCATACTTGATAATTTTTAGTTCCTTTTAGTTTTATTGGAACAACAGTTAAAGAAGTAGTATCATTAGGATGCAAATGTAATGGATCACTAATATCCAATTTACTTATTCGAGTAACATGATCAGGAGCCTGAATATAATCATCACCATGTTCAGAATTAACATATGTATTATGCAAAGAATTATAAACAGACATAATAAAATAAACACAACAATCAACAAGAAAAGAATAAAGAAGAAGAAAGTTCCCAGGTTTTCACACCACTCAAGGTGGCAGATCAAGGGCAGACAAACTCAATTAACAACTAAGAGAGAAAGGTTAATAGGTGTTACAGAGCTTTCAATGATATGCAGCGGAAATCAATACCAAACCGACTATCCTCTTGATTCACTTAGTCAAAAAGGCTAGCAGATTACACAACAACAACCCATGCCCAATCACCAAGATCCACAAAACCCTAATTTCTCAAATTAGAGCAAATCAAACCCGTAACTTTCAAGATACAATGATAAGCACTCTAAATCACCAAAAAAAATAATCAGAGAGAGTAGATCTATACAAACCAATTTAAAACCCTAATTTCTCAAAAACAATAGATCTGTGCAATTAAACCACAAATCTTATCAAAAACAGTTTTAATTGAAAACCGATTGATTAATTTTGAAAACCCCTAAATTTTATGAAACCTTGATTTTTTTTAATTTTGATTTTAGAGCAACATGGCTTTGATACCATGAAGAAATTATGAATCTTATTATATAACAATACTCAAATCTCAATTTGAGTATCAAGAACAACAATCACAACTAATCTTAATCAGAAAAAGAAACCAACAACCATCCATCACTGCTAATAAGGTATGGACCAATAATCTAACTTGATTATTGTTCTATTACAAACTGAATCTAAGATCAAGACGATCTCCAAGTTGGGGTTACAAAAGTGAGAGAGAGATATATCAATTTAGAGAGGGAAGAGAGGAATCAGAGATATATTAAAAAAGCTGAGTCAAGGCACCTTTTATAGGGCCTTGACCAGCTCCCAAGAATTAGCAAAAGGCAGAATAGCCCCTTCATCTTTAGATAATCTTTAAACTTGGGCCCAAAGCTTTCTCTAAAGCTATAACTGAAAAATACAAAATGACACAATAATTCCCTTAACTTTTACGTTTACCATTGAGACTATTTATTTCAATAACTATGCATAATTTTTCAATGGTAACATAAACTCAGGCCGTATCAATCCGTGAAGACCTAAAGCAAGTTATTCAGTGTGTCCTAAACAACTATAACACTATGTTGCTTATGTCTTCAAATTATATAAAGTGTATTTTGCTGAAAATAGTGATGAAAACATTCAAGAAACTTTCATACTCGAGTTTTCCAGTTGGAACTAACTTTGTATTCTTAGGTCTTGTTTGAAATGGGCATGGGTTGCACATATCTGAATTTTAAATATAAACATTTGTCTACCATTACAAAAATGACAAAAATGGCTCTAAGTGGTTTACCTACCACTACAAATATAGTCCCTGAAAAGTTGCAGAAAAGATCTCTAGCGTTTACTCTCAATTACACAAACAACCAGAGAGTTAAGTATAAACATCCTTCTGGTTTACGTGTCTTGCAAAAAAAGTCCCTAAGATTACAACAAAATGTCCCTCCCGTTACTTTTGATTATAGGAACAATCCCTAGGTGAAATCTAAGGACAACTTGTAAAACGAACGATTGCGATTATAGACACAATTTTAAGTTAAACGTGGGGACTGCTTGTGTGATGAAACATTACATAAACAAATAATTAAACCAATATTTAAAATAAACTTTATGTCAAACTGTGTTGTTTAGGATGAACGAGAAAGAATGGTGTCTGCGCGTTATGACAGGACCATTTTTATTTGTTTTTCAAAGATAATTGATAGTTCAATTATTGAGTATTGGTAAATGAGGATGTGCTTAATTTGTGCTTTCATTAATTATTTAAAATAAACTTTAGGGCATTTTTTATAATTATCATGTAGATTAAGGGTGTGTTTTGAAAGTTTTTTTTCTTAAAACATATATTAAAATTCAACATTTTTTATAAAATCGTACGCACCTCGAAAGCATATCAATGTTGAGCTCGTTTTGTTCGTAATCTAGAGTTCTTTATGTTGGTATATTTTTCACTTAAAAAATCGTTGCGTATTTTTGTTAGATATTTGATAAATAATGTTTGTTGTATAAAAAAGTCGTAAATAGTAAACTGCAACAATTTTAATAAAATTGTATCCACTTTTAAAGCATATCAATATTTTTTTAACTAAATTATAACTTATTATTTTACATAGTGGTGGAAGGCAAACGAGCAACAAGCTGCGCCGCTAGCCCTTTTTAAATTGCAAAGCTAATCCTATGGAAAACCACTTTTGTGGATCTAGGTGTCATTACATTACTGTTCATAACCTGTTGAACTCTATTAAGTAGCTCCACCGCCTTCGGTGCAAGGAAACCCAATTTATCAAACGCAAAAGGAATAAATACGTGTTGATTTTCAATGCAGGCTTTCTCATGTTTTGTCAGTTTGCATGAGGCGGCTTTCAAAGCAGCCTGACCCACTGTGAAACCTGTACCACTCAACCCCACAAGAGGAGAAACCCCGGTCAGATCCACATACGCATGTTTCTCTCCAACCCATCCAAAAACCAAAACATCAGCCGGTCTGAGTGTGGATCTTTTGTCTAACGGGTCAGTCAATACGTTCACAAGTGCTTCTTTCTTAGCGGAGATCCCGGCACGCCTACATATGTCAAAAAGAACGTCCCTAACCATATTGTGTCGGTACTTGAAGCCTGGGAGCTCTTTACAATGAACTGCATGTTCCCCAAAAGAATCCACACATGCCTTGCGAAAAACAAGGCATATTGCATCAACCGGAAATAGTGGAATCATGAGGCGATACTTAAGGATAGTGCGGTATTCCACTGGTGACATAAGTTGGCCGAGCCCGTCTATAGGAATAGCTAGTAGGAAATCTTGAGCATGTGGTGCGCGTATACACTCAAAAACGGTTTCATGTCTTACAATAATGTCAAAGTGGGCTTCCATATCCTTAACCATTTCACTAAAAAGGGTACTCGCCTGTGTTTGGTGGGCTTTAAATGGGGCGGTGTCCTTATTAGTGAAACAACTAAAATCAAAGCTTAGATTCGTATTACGTAGACAAACCAAAGCAGAAACATAATCATCATCCATACCACATATGCCACTATCACGTAAGATGTGGTCTTGTAGCACCCAAGATTGGGTCCTCGAAGCCATAAAAGCATAGGAATAAGCCTCTTTTTCCGTGTACAACCTCATACCATCAAGACGGATGGGCAAAAAATCAAGCCGCCACAGTAAATCTCCAAAGAAATGTCCTTCACAAACCACTATATTCTCGATTGACCCACTCATGATAGAAGCAAAAAAGAGTTTGGAAATACCCATTGATATGTGTGAAAATACATATCCGTTTTATATCAAAAATAACCCATAAAAAACAAAATTATGCTTAAAATGCTTGTATATTGCTTGTTTTGTCTTTGTGATTGTGTAGGTACGGATATTGCAAAAATCTCAAGAAAACGGTCAAAACCGGACAAACACGGACAAGGGAAAGGAAAGAGAATACAAGAGCCCGGAGAATGCTATCAAAGGTCAACCAAAGTCAACCCTTGGTCAATATTAGTCAACCACAAGAAGACAAAATTCCCAAAAACACCCAAAACAGCCCTCATAGTTTAAACCTAATTTCACAAATAGTCCCTAAGCCCTAACGGTGTTAACTCTTTAATATATAAAGAGTTAACACCCGTTAACTCTTATATAAACCCAAATCCAAAACCTGATACCCAAGCCTGTTAACCTAACCCATGGCCCAATCTTTTATAAGCCCAAAGTCAGCAAGTAAAAAACTCGTGTCAAAGGAAAAATCAAACGCCCCTTTTATAAGTAAAAAACGCAAGAAAAGGAGTTACTACTATTCATTGTCTTCTCCATTTACCCTGCGTTAAAAAACAAAGGGCAAATCATAATTAGTGATGTGGCAGCATAATTCAAGTACCAAGCTATGATTTGGCAAAAGAAAACGTCACATGATGCTCTCATTGGCCAATTCCCAAAAGAGAAGACACGCGGGAAAAGGAGAAAACACACTAATCAAGTAGGATTTGTACTAAAATACTTACAAAAGAAGCACAGGGGTCTAACACACGGATTGCCACGCTGGCAATCCGTGTGCTCCAAAATTGATCCAACGGACAAGAGTTATGATCCAATGATTGAAATTAAAGGAAGGGCCAGGATGAATGGGAGCGTCTAACAACCTAAAGAACTAGAAGCTTCTCACTACATCTATAAATAGAGGCATCCATCACTCACAGAGGAGAGTTAGTTTTTAGTTAATTTTTAGATAATAATTTTAGTTTATAATGTAATTTTCAATTTTAATGTCATTTAAATACTTGTAACCTTTCTTTTAAGTATTGTAATCTCGTTTTCATTAATAAAAGTTGCTTTTCATAGTTAAGTTAGTACTTAAATCTGTTTTACTTAACGCAATATGGTTTAAAATTTCAATAAGCTCTTAATAAGCTACTTAAGCTAGTCATATGCTCATTTAAGTTCAAAAAGCTTAAGTAAGCTCAATCATACTCAAATACTTCCCTAAGTTTACCACAGCTAAAATATGGATGATGGATCAAACCTGGAAGGATCCATAGACCTCACTGGCTTATTTTCAATAAGCCAGAGCTTGTAGACATAAGCTCTGTTGAGCAATAATCCCTGTTTAGCTGGGATTTCAGGTTCTACTTCATTTATTTTTCTGTTTTCATAATTATAGCTTAATCCTGTTTTTGAATTTTGCTTAATCTGCTTATTTGCTTACTGCTTGTTTAAGTTGATTATTATTCTGCTTAATCTAGCTTATCTTAGTAGTTTAATGATTTATGTGTTCAATTGTTAGCTTACTTTAAATGTTTGTTCAAGTTTCTGTTTTAAAAATCAGTGAAAAAACAAAAAAATTAGCATTAGCTTATTACTAATAGTTCTGGCTTATTTGTGAGTTTTATTCTGCTTATTAGGTTTTATAAAAGCTTTATGATATCTGGTATATGCATTTTGATCTTAAAATCTCAAGGTTATAAGCTAAAAATGGATAAAAGTGAAATAAGGGGGTGTTTGGGACAAGCAGTACTAACTCATGTTAGTACTGCTTGAGGTCCTCTTATCCTTTAATTTCATCTTAAATCCAACAATTTGGTTTATAAGTGCAGGATTTATAAGTTTAACTAGGTTTGGTTAAGCATTCATAAGTTAGATAGTTAATATTTGAATATGTGATCATTTGGTTAATTTTCAAGTGCATTTTAGCTCAAGTCTGTTTTAGGTAGTAATTTTGCTTGTTTTGCTCTTGTTTTTAGTTGATAATAAGTGTTAGATTGATTCTCATTATGTCTGCATAGAATAGGAACTTAAGATTTGAGTCATCTTGTGCAAACTGCATCAGTAAATGTAAACACATAAACAGGTCACTTTTAGATATAAAATCAGAGGATAATTGTAGATTTTAGGTTTTGAATTTAATAGCATAAGTAGCTTTTAGGTAATTAATCATAAGTTTCAGCTTGATTTTTCAAAATTTGCTTATTTGAAGATCTGTTTTTAAGCTCTAAAATTAATCTTTGTCTTTTCAAACAAATTCAAAAACTCAGTACCATCTGAGTATATAAGTTGTTTTCAAACAGTTTTTTCAATATGCACTTAGGTTTCAAATTAGTTTTCAAAAGCTTTTCTTAGAAGCTTATAGGTTAAAGTTCAAAAAGTTGCAAGCTAAGTTTCTTAAATTTCTTATTTGCTAGCTTAATATAAAGCTCAAAAGTGCCTTAAAGCCTGTTTGGTTTCAAAGTTTGCTTAAGAGCTTATTGTGATTTTTCAGCTTATGGCTTGTCTCTTGAGCTTATTTCTATCCACATTGACTTATTAGGTTAGTCTTAGGATAGATATTGCTTATTTAGTGCCCTATAAGCTTATTTCTAGCTTTTAAAGATCTTAGATTTTTCAAAAAGCCAAAAAAAATTAGTTTTAGTTGTTTTTCTGCCTTTTAAGCCATTTTTCAGCTTATTTCTTGAGTTTCAATAAAAGTTTCTTTGATTA
>BQNB010017068.1:0-25000 GCA_026074375.1 Tanacetum coccineum | reverse complement strand
TTTAATTCTTTTCTTAACCCTCTATATTGTTTAATTCTTATGGCGTCACTCGATTATCGTTTGAACCCCCTCTTCTCGATTAAAGAATGCTCGCCTTGTGGAGCTTTGTACACTGTAGACTTTTGTTGTTCAAAAGGGGGTCTTAAAGACAAGATTCTTCTTCCTAAACCCCCTCATAATTGTACAACTTGTGGAGACCCGGTTGATGGTCTATATTGTCAACATTGTGCTTTTGTGCGAAAGTGTTTGAATGAAGGTTGGTATACAATTCATGATGAAAACGAAATTCTAAACACTTCTGAGTCATCCAATGACAACACTAACATTGTTAGTGCACCTCAAGAGCCATTCGTCTTCAATCAAGACCCCGGTCAAAATTCTTCACAAAGTCTTCCACAAATTAACCACAATTGTTGTTACGAGTGTGGGGATTCGTTAGACGATATCTTTTGTCAACAATGTACTTGAGTCTTGTGGGAAAGGTGCTCATTATGGTTACAATTGTCCACCGCAAATTCCGATTATCTCTAATCTGGAACCATGCTACAATCAAAACCTTAATGAGATCCTACAAAATTTGCAAAGTTTGCAACAACAATGTCTTTTGGGTACGTGCCAACAATGTGGTTGTAATGAATATGATGGAGTTTGTTTTCATTGTACTGTTGGAAATGGAACACAAATCAATTCTTCAAACGATTCTCCAAATTTTGCAAACCACCCTCCACAACCCTAGTACGAGACAAAAAGTGTGAGTTATTGTGAACGAGCCCATCATGTGTTAGATTTTTCACTCTCAAGTCCCGTTGTCTACCAATCCATGACCGTGTTCCAATCAAAACTTTGATTATTTTCCACAAACTTCACCGAGTTTTCCACAACAATGTCTTTGTTGTGAGAACTGCGGGGGTCCTCATGCGACTTTTCAGTGTCAACCGATGAACCAAGATTTCTATAATTCTAATCTTTCCGGTTTTGACCAATTTCAACCCCCGCAGTTTCCCGTCAATTATCCTCCTCAAGAGTCAAGTAAAGAAATTTACAAGCCAAGAAGACTTAATGGAAGCTATACAAGCCTTTTTAAAGGAGTATGATCATATACGGTCCCTAATGAAAAGTACATGGCTTTATTGCCTAGCTGAGGAGAGATTTCTTAAGATTAAATCAGAGCTATGAAAGAGAACAGAATCAACCTGAATATTTATGGCAAGAATTGATTCTTAAACTTATGGATGATTTGCAAATTCTTAAAAGTCAACAAGAGAAGAAGGAGACGGCATCTCAAAGTTTTATTCCATATTGGAATTTTTCTATGATTGACGATGAAGAAGCTAGAGATAACTTTTTGAAAGACGTTTGCACCTTCTTGAGGAAGTTATATCTAGATACCTTTTGGAGTAACACAAAGGTTATGATTGATAGCTTGGAAAGTTTTTGGCAAATATAAAGATGCATTGATGGACAAGCAATATCATCAAGAGGATCATTCAAAGAATTGAGAGTAAACTCCTTGAGATGTTGAAATTATTAAGAGAATAGATATTCTAATATATTAATTGTCCAAGTTGGAATCGTCCTACTTTCTACGACAATGACGATGATGAGTATACTATTATATATAGCAAGCCTAAAGCAATCACACCCGACTTACCGATCGAGGAGCCCGATAACTCTCTAAGTATGGGGGACGAGCATCTTGACACTATTCCTAGTGTGAGAACCTTGCCAGCAATCCTAAGTGAGTTAGAGGATATTTCCGACGATACATGTGATGTACCCGAGTGTAATGAAACTACTTTTACAACTTTCTCAAATCCTCTCTTTGATTCAAACGACGATTTCAACTCTAGTGATGACGAGTCACTTTCTGATAAGGACGTTCCGATAGAAAATTTCAAAATTTATTCGAACCTTCTTTTTGAGATGAGAAATCATTCTCCAAAGATTTGACCGCATTAGTTTTAAGCCGAGTCTAATCTTAAACGAATCTTTGCTTAAACGTGAAATTTTAATGGATTCTACACCTAAAGTTTGATTATCTTCTCGAGGAGTTCACCGTGAACTCGCCTCATACGATCCCAATCACCGTTAATTGAGAAAGCCGACTTTGATCTAGAGGAAGAAATCCGTCTTGTTGAGAATTTGTTGTATAATAAATCATCTCCTATCCCGTCGCGGATAGTGACTCTCTTATGGATTGATATCAATTTATTTCTTGCTTTCTGATGACTCGATGCCACAGGGCATTGAGGACGACGATTATGATATGTTTTGGATTGCACTGTTAAAGATTTATGTGCATCATGTTTTGGGAGATCTATGTTATCTTTTGTAATATTAAACAAATAAGAAGTAAAGCTATAAGCTTTTGTAATATGTCTTTTATTTAAATCCAATGTATCAATTTAAACGACTTTTGTGTTGTTCTTATATATATCTTGTGCTGTTGATCTTGAAGTAACATGCCCCGGATCCTTATTCCGCTGCGACCCATTTTGGGGGTGTTACATCTCGAGTACATTATGATCACTGACCGATGAACATGCCATTTCCTTGTCATTAGCTTGAGAGGATGGTGGTGTACTGTGGCTGGTATCTTGTACTTGATCAAGTAACATCTTTTTAGGTGTGAGTTCTGATGAAGAGTTGGATTCTATTAAAGAATCTACAGACTCTTCTTCATATATTTCTTCGACCATTGGACCCATAGACGAAATCGTGCATATATAAACCAGTTTAATACCTGATAAACCAAATGATTATTTCAAGTAAAACATATCACAAGGTCCCAAAATGGCAATGAAATTATAAACATACATCTTTAAATATAAATCAAGTAGCAATTATAGTGTGATGGGTATTATGAAAAATGTATGAAGCCTACCTGACATCTAGTAAAGCATGTTTGTCTAGCTAGCATAATCATTTCAAGATCTTTGGGATACCTTCTTTATATCAACAAATTGACCCAATTTTTTTACTATTATTATGGAATCGAAACAAGCCCTTTTTCTTAATATTATTTGGGCCAGCACAAACTTAATCTAGAGTGCTATAAGCATAAATATTGCAGCATAGAAGCCAAGAAGAGATGTTCTTGCTCCCTCGACTGCCAACAATGCTGCCAGCTTACTCTCTTCTTCTCCCAGATCCCCAACCCCACTCTCAGCTAAACTAACTACATCCTAACCTGACCCTGTAACAGATATGTGACTGGAAATAGCGCCACAAGTAAAGCAAACACCCACGGTAGGAGCTTGTACTTTTGGAACCCATCTCTTCCTTTTCCGATTCAGATTTACCATCTCTAGTTAGAACAACTTTATTTTTAAATAAGGCATTGTTACTGCTATGATATGGCCTGGTTACAAACTGAATTTCAAACCATCACATTTTGAAATTATATTAAATAGTCTTTAAATTTGAATAAGGCATTGCTGTTATCATATGGCCTGGTTATACGATTCATATATGATTAGGATTAAATAATCAGTTTTATGTTGGTAGGAATAGAACTGATTATCATATGGTAACACAAAATACTTATTTAACTCTTCTTAACACTAATCAAAATACTGTAATCATTTTACTAACATTTTAATAAAAACCCATCCATACTTTTATTTCACAAGGATGTTTGATTAAAAATTAATTGTACATATATATATAACAATTGCTTAATACATATATAGTATATAACTAAAATAATCAAATAATAAGAGGAGTATGAGGAGTAAGTATTTCATAAGTTTTTAAGAATATTACTTTTAACCAAAGTAAAATCCAAAACCTTCCCGGGTCGTGGTCCCAACGAGGCGTGAATTGAAAATCGAGGTTAAGTTTGTGATCGCGTGATTTGAATAATCGAATGTTTGATTTTGGATTCTATTTCTATAAATGAAATGCAAAAACAAATAAAGGCAAGCTAAAAACGAAAGCAATTAAGGTTAAAACACGAAAACGATAACGGGATTCAAAACCCGAGCCTTAAGAACCTAAATTCTAAAATTTTAACCCTAAAAATGCAAATTTAATTTTTAACAGTCCTAAATGATTAAAAATAATTTTAGAAAAAAGAATTATATTTTTTTGACTTTTATTTTATTTATTATGAATTAAAAACAGTTTTAATCTAAATTAATTATTAAAAATAACAAACTAATTATAAAAAATCTAGAAAAATTGTGAAAAATACTTTGAACTATTCTAATCCTAAGAAAAATAAAGCGGGTCCAACAGGTTATTGGAATAAGCTGTAAATAAGCAAAATATGGCTGTTAGGCTTAAATGGCAAAAAGGGGTTAAAAGAAAAGTAATGTGAATGTTTAACGAAAAAGACCCAAGGGCAAGTTGGTAGTGGAGGATGTGTTAAAATGTTATGCAGTTAAGGTTGAGGTCCCGGGTTCAAGCCTGGGACTTCCCTATACGGCATAACATTTTTATTTCACAAATTTTTTTTATGAAAATCTTTTTAACATAAAAATAAGCAACTTTAATGAAACATTTTTTAGAAACTTAAAATAATCCAGAAATGAGCTTATTTAGCTAACAGATATGTCTACAAGCTTAAAAGCTTTTAGTCTTATCTGAGAATGCAAATAAGCTGCTAAAAGCTTAACCTTAGACTCAAAAAGCTACAAATTCCATAATCTAAACTTAATAAGCAAATCTAACCCCAAAATAAGCAATCCTAATAAGCTGAACCTAAGATAAGCATTTAAGCAGTTTGAGAATAAAGAAAAGGACTAAATGGCAGTTTTCAAGCTAATTAATAAGCTATTTAAACCTTGACTAAAACTCTAAAAGCTCAAAACATATCAAGTTTGGACCTCAAAGAACTCAAATAAGCCAGTTAAAAGCATAAAAGCACAATACATAAGCTAGAAATAAGCTAAATAAAGATGACATATTACTTAAAAAGGCTTTAAGGCTTTTAGCCTTAGCTGACTTGGTTAAAAAGCTGTTATAAGCTAAAACTTAGACTAGATAAGTGATATGTGTGAAAACACATATTCGTTTTATATCAAAAATGGCCCTAAAAAGACAAAATTGTGCTTAAAATGCTTGTATATCGCTTATTTTGTCTTTGTGATTGTGTAGGCACGGATATTGCAAAAATCTCAAGAAAACGGTCAAAATCGGACAAACACGGACACGAAAACGGAAAAGAGTGTACAAGAGCCAGAAGAATGCTTTCAAAGTCAACCCTTGGTCAACCAAAGTCAACCATATGAAGACAAAAATCTAAAAAATTCCCAAAATAGTCCCTCAAAGAAAACCAAATTGCAAAAATGGTCCCCTAAACCCTAACGGTGTTAACTCTTTAATATATAAAGAGTTAACACCCGTTAACTCTTATATATAAACCCACTACACACCCGGCCCAAACCTTTTTAAATTTACCAAGCCCAAACCAAGTCAAAGCCCGGTGTACTGAGTCAAACCCCCCATCCCTCATTTAAAATTACGTGGGTAATACTTGAGTTACTATTCATCTTCTTCCCTAATTAACCACGAGTCACAATCAAGGGATAAATGCAAATTGGTGATGTGGCAATGAAATTCAAGTGAAAAGGAATGACATGGCAGGGTTTGACATCATATAAGCACTCCTATTGGTCAATCCCCAAGAAGAATGACACGCGGGCAATGAAGGAAACACACCAATCAAGTGGGATTTGTACTAAAATGCTCACAAAAGAAGCACAAGTGCTCTGACACATGGAATGCCACGTTGGCAATCCGTGTGCTTACCAAGTTGATCCAACGGACAAGAGTTATGATCCAATGATTGAAATTAAAGGAAGGGCCAGGATAAATGGGAGCGTCTAACAACCTGAAGACCTAGAAGCTTCTCACTACATCTATAAATAGAGGCATCCATCACTCACAGAGAGGAGTGAGTTTTTAGTTAATTTTTAGATAATAATTTTAGCTTATCATGTAATTTTCAATTTTAATGTCATTTAAATACTTGTAACCTTTCTTTTAAGTATTGTAATCTCGTTTTCATTAATAAAAGTTGCTTTTCATAGTTAAGTTTGTACTTAAATCTATTTTACTTAACGCAATATAGTTTAAAATTTCAATAAGCTCTTAATAAGCTACTTAAGCTAGTCATATGCTCATTTAAGTTCAAAAAGCTTAAATAAGCTCAATCATACTCAAATACTCCCCCAAGTTTACCACAACTTAAATATGGATGATGGATCAAACCTGGAAGGATCCATAGACCTCACTGGCTTATTTTTAATAAGCCATTGCTTGTAGACATAAGCTCTGTTGAGCACTAATCCCTGTTTAGCTGGGATTTCAGGTTCTACTTCATTTATTTTTCTGTTTTCATAATTATAGCTTAATCCTGTTTTTGAATTTTGCTTAATCTGCTTATTTGCTTACTGCTTGTTTAAGTTGATTATTATTCTGCTTAATCTAGCTTATCTTAGTAGTTTAATGATTTATGTGTTCAATTGTTAGCTTACTTTAAATGTTTGTTCAAGTTTCTGTTTTAAAATCAGTGAAAAAACAAAAAAAACAATTGAAAAAACAAAAAAATTAGCAATTATCTTATGTACTTAATAGTTCAAGCTTAATGTGAGTTTTTATTTCTGCTTATTAGCTTTAAAATAAAAGCTTTATGATATCTGGTTATATACTTTTGATCTTAACATATCAAGTGTTATAAGCTAAAATGGATAAAAAGTGAAATAAAGGGGGTGGTTTGGGACAAGCAGTACTAACTCATGTTTACTGCTAAGAGGTCCTCATTAACCTTTAAATTCTCTTATATCCAAACAATTTGGTTTATAAGTGTATGATTTATAAGTTTAACTAGGTTTGGTTAAGCATTCATAAGTTAGATAGTTAATATTTGAATATGTGCTCACTTGGTTAATTTTCAAGTGCATTTTAGCTCAAGTCTGTTTTAGGTAGTAATTTTGCTTGATTGTTGCTCATTGTTTTAGTGATCATAAGTGTTAGAATGAGTCTCATTAGTCATGCATAGAATAGGACTTAAAAGATTTGTGGCAACTTCTCATGGTGCTACGCATACTGAGAGTACATCAGTAAGGTAAATACACAAACTGTCCCTTTTAGGATCTCAAATGAATTATAATATGTAGATATTTAGGTTTGAATTTAAAAAGCAAAAGTATCTTTTAGGTAAATAAATACATAAGTTTTCAGCTTGATTTTTCAAAATTTGCTGTATTTTGAAGATCTGTTTTTAAGCTCTAAAATTAATCTTTGTCTTTTCAAACAAATTCAAAAACTCGGTACCATCTGAGTATATAAGCTATTTTCAAACAGCTTTTTTCAATATGCACTTAGGTTTTAAATTAGTTTTCAAAAGCTTTTCATAGAAGCTTATAGGTTAAAGTTCAAAAAGTTGCAAGCTAAGTTTCTTAAATTTCTTATTTGCTAGCTTAATATAAAGCTCAAAAGTGCCTTAAAGCCTGTTTGTTTCAAGTTTGCTATGAGCTATTGTGATTTTCAGCTATGACTTGTCCTCTCTCTTGAACGTTATTCTCTCTAATCCACTTGACTAATTAGGTTAGTCCCCCGACTCCATTTAGGATAGAAATATTGCTTATTTTAAGCCCTAGTATAGCTTATTTCTAGCGTATTTATTATATATATTTTAATTATAATTTTTTAAAATTATTTTTAAAAAAAATTTATTTAAATAAAATTATTAAAAAAAAAAATAAAAATAAAATTTAATTTTTTTATTATTATAATTTTTTAAAAATAAATAAATAAAATTTTTTAAAAATTTATTAATTGTTAAATGTTTAAAAAAAAAAATTTAAAAATATATTATTTATTTATTTAAATTAATAAAAAATAAAAAATAACAAGATCTTAGATTTTTTCAAAAAGCAAAAAAAATAGTTTTTAGTTGTCTTTCATGTCTTTTAAGCCAATTCACTTATTACTTGGTTTTCAAAAAAGTTTCTTTGATTAAACAGTTCTTATTTTAGCTTTCTAAAACTTTGCTTTTATAAGTTTTCCAAAAAAAATGAATGTGGAAATCGGGGTGAGCAAAGGCCAACCCCCGACCTCAACACCCTCAACCTTTATAACAACACAACCACACACCTCATTACCATCGTGCCCTGGGGTCTTTTTCGTTATAGGTTTACTAAATCTATTACTTATATACATTTTAACCCTTTTAGTTAATAAGGTGTTATAGCTTTTTTACACAGACTTATTCGATAAAGCAGTGTAATTAATCTTATTTTTTGTCTTAGGTCCCTTTTATTCAAAAGCTATTTCTTTATATTTTTTAGAATTTTTTTGATAATTGACAGTTTAGTATTTTTTAAACACAATTGTTATATATTAAAAACTTTAAAAATTCACATAAAAACTAGAAAAAGTAATCAAAAAATATTAATTCATATTTTAGAAAATTTTCCTTTTAATCTTAAAGTTTTCTAGGAAAATTAGTTTTGCTTTCGTAGTGTTAAAATTGCAAAATTTCAATTTTTAAAGAACGAGATTCATTTCCGTTCTCGTTTTTTTTCCGTGATTTTAAGCACATAGTCAACTCCGTTTTTGTTCTAGTATTTTTCTTATAAACTTACTTTTAATCAATTAGTACTATTAAAAAGAGAAAATTTCATTTAGGTTTATTGGAAATTTAGGGTTTTTACATTGCCATTTAGGTTTCCGTTTGCGATTTTTAGTTAAAGTTTTTAATTTCCCATTAATTTGTTTTCGTGCTATAATTGTTATCAAGTTTTGCTTATTTTAATTTTTTTTAAATCGAAGAATAGGATAATCAAATCAATCTTGTTATCAATTCAAATCATAATATCCGAAGACAACAAACGAGGGTCTCAATTTCATAAATCGTTGGGGAAACGACCCGGGAATCATACTTCCCAGTTAATATACGTATTATTATATATTATCGTGTGATTTTTCTAACTACTTTTGTCCTCAAGGGTAGTTTGGAAATTTTCATATTATATTATATTTTATAATTACGTGTGTTGATTTGCTTGCAATCAATTTTTGGCGCCGTTGCCGGGGATTTGTGATTAAGATTCTCTCGTTTGAAGTTTGTCGATCGTGATTTGAAGAACCTTTCATTTTAGAAAGTTACGCTTTTATAAAAATAATTAAAATTAAAAAATTAAAAAATATATATATAAAAATTAAAAAATAATTTTCTTTTCTTTTATTAGTATAATTATCATATAAAAAAAAGAGAAAAAAAATCAAAAATATAAAAAATTTACCATAAAAAAATAATAATAATAAATTAAACAAAGTTGGTAAAAGAACACCAACAAATTATACATTCAATTGAGGTATTATTCATCAATTAGTTCCCAACTCGAATTAAAGATTTAAAAACTTACCATTTGTGTCACTTACGAAATACGGCTCACCTTAAAAAGTAATATTTTTAAGAGCTACCGTGAAGTAAGTTTGATTATTTGGTTCAAGTTGTCTATCTCGTTGTCCGTTAAAATTAAATTGTGAATAAACTTGTGAAAAACCAAAAATAATCTTCTTTTTCTTCCTATCCATTTAATTCTTTTCTTAACCCTCTATATTGTTTAATCTCTATGCGTTCACTACGAGTATCGTTTTGAACCCCCCCTCTTCTCGATTAAAGAATTCTCTTCTTGTGGAGCTTTGTAACTGTAGACTTTTGGTTGTTCAAAAAGGGGGTCTTTAAAGACAATGATTTCTATCTTCCTAAACCCCTCATACATGTACAACTTGTGGAGACACCTGTTGATGGTCTATATTGTCAACATTGTGCTTTTGTGCGAAAAGGTGTATGAAATGAAGTGTTTGGTATACAATTCATGATGAAAACGAAATTCTAAACACTTCT
Source organism: Tanacetum coccineum (assembly GCA_026074375.1). Lineage (NCBI taxonomy): Eukaryota > Viridiplantae > Streptophyta > Magnoliopsida > Asterales > Asteraceae > Tanacetum > Tanacetum coccineum. The sequence continues at coordinate 15,138 of BQNB010017068.1, read as the reverse complement.
GAGTCATCCAATGACAACACTAACATTGTTAGTGCACCTCAAGAGCCATTCGTCTTCAATCAAGACCCCGGTCAAAATTCTTCACAAAGTCTTCCACAAATTAACCACAATTGTTGTTACGAAGTGTGGGGATTCGTTAGAACGATAAGCTTTTTGTCACAATGTACTTGTAAGTCTTGTGGAAAGGTGCTCATTATTGGATACAATTGTCCACCGCAATGTCCGATTATCTCTAATCTGGAACCATGCTACAATCAAAACCTTAATGAGATCCTACAAAATTTGCAAAGTTTGCAACAACAATGTCTTTTGGGTACGTGCCAACAATGTGGTTGTAATGAATATGATGGAGTTTGTTTTCATTGTACTGTTGGAAATGGAACACAAATCAATTCTTCAAACGATTCTCCAAATTTTGCAAACCACCCTCCACAACCCTAGTACGAGACAAAAATTTGTGAGTTATGTGGGAACGATGCCCATCATGGTTACGATTGTTCACCTCAAATCCCGTTTGTCTACAATCAGGACTCGTGTTCCAATCAAAACTTTAATTATTTTCCACTAACTTCACCTAGTTTTCCACAACTTGTTGTGAGAACTGCGGGGGTCCTCATGCGACTTTTCAGTGTCAACCGATTAACCAAGATTTCTATAAATCTAATCTTTCCGGTTTTGACCAATTTCAACCACCGCAGTTTCCCGTCAATTATCCTCCTCAAGAGTCAAGTAAAGAAATTTTGCAAGCTTGAGAAGACTTAATAGAAGCTATACAAGCCTTTTTAAAGGAGTATGATCATATACCTCCTAATGAAAAGTGCATGGATTTATTGCTAGCTGAGGAGAGATTTCTTAAGATTAAGCAAGCTATGAAAGAAGAGCAGAATCAACCTGAAGTTATGCAAGAATTGCTTCTTAAACTTATGGATGATTTGCAAATTCTTAAAAGTCAACAAGAGAAGAAGGAGACGGCAGCTCAAAGTTTTATTCCATATTGGAATTTTTCTATGATTGACGATGAAGAAGCTAGAGACAACTTTTTGAAAGACGTTTGCACCTTCTTGAGGAAGTTTAGTCGTATACCTTTTGGAGTAACACCAAAGGTTTATATGATAGCTTGGGACAGTTTTGGGTGCAAAATTAAAAGATGCCTTTGACGGACAAGCAATATCAACAAGAGGATATTCAAGAAATTGATATTAAAACACCTAGAAAGATTTGCGAAATATTATAGAAAGAGCTATCTAAATATATTTAATTGTCCAAGTTGGGAATCTTCTAACTTTCTACGACAATGACGATGATGAGTATACCATTATATATAGCAAGCCTAAAGCAATCACACCCGACTTACCGATCGAGGAGCCCGATAACTCTCTAAGTATGGGGGACGAGCATCTTGACACTATTCCTAGTGTTGAGAACCTTGTCCCAATCCCAAGTGAGTTAGAGGGTATTTCTGACGATACATGTGATGTGCCCGATTGTAATGAAACTTCTTTTACAACTTTCTCGAATCCTCTCTTTGATTCAAACAACGATTTCAACTCTAGTGATGACGAGTCACTTTTTGATGAGGACGTTCCGATGTAAAATTTCAAAATTTATTCGAACCTTCTTTTTGAAGATGAAGAAATCATTTCTCCAAAGATTGATCCGCATTATTTCAATGCCGAGTCTAATCTTATCGAATCTTTGCTTAACCGTGATATTTTAATTGATTCTTCACCTAAGTTTGATTATCTTCTCGAGGAGTTCTCCGGTGAACTCGCTCATATCGATCCAATTCCACCGGGAATTGAGAAAGCCGACTTTGATCTAGAGGAAGAAATCCGTCTTGTTGATAATTTGTTGTATAATAAATCATCTCTTATCCCCGTCACGGATAGTGACTCTCTTATGGAGGAGATCAATTTATTTCTTACTTCCGATGACTCGATGCCACCGGGCATTGAGGACGACGATTATGACTCGGAAGGGGATATTCGTTTTCTTGAAGAATTACTTAATAATGATTCCCTTCCCCTTTCCCGAGTTTGAATCATTTCATTTTGATCCGTCATCTCCTCGTCCTCCTCCGGAACCACCAGATATTGAGATTAGCTTGATTAATGAGACCGATGCACCCGTGATAAACAGTTTTGATGAGCTTAATGAAGATGAATGTTTTGACCCAGGGGGAGGTGTGATTAATGTTGAAGTTAACGATTCCTTCACATTGTCCCTCTGGCATTATTCTCTTTGTTTTTTTACTCATACCTAAAATTACCCCCTGCAGGTTTCACCCTAAACTTTCCCTCCACCAAAAAATGAGGACAGCCATTTTGAACCCCCCGACATCTCCACTCCGAGCCGTGGCATCTCACGGCTGGAACTTTCATGTGCTTAATGTTTTGTCCGAAACTTAATGAAAGCCGCGATTTAGAGATTTTCTTTTCCATTACTCTCTCCAAGGACGATATATCCGGGGATCGCGTCAAGCGTATTGTGACTCGGTTACCAAAAACAAAGCGCATCTGTGGGAGGCATCCCATGCTTCTATCCTTCTATTTTCTTTCTTTATTTTCTATTGTGGGTATGAGGAGGGCTTTGTAACTCTTCCGATTCGGTTGTTAAGTTGTACTTGTATTGTAAGACCTCGGTGTTCGGGTGTTTTTTCTTTGTGACTGGTCCACTCGAGCTTCTAGCCATTGCTTGCCATTAGTTTGGGAATCCGGTAACCAAAAGATTATAATCGACTAACATTTATCTTGTTATCACACTTAACGGCACTTAATAAACGCTAAAGATAGTTTGTAATACTGCTTCATTTTAGGTTATGCATACGACCTTTTGAGTTCTAGTATGGGGGGTTTTAAGTCTTTAGGCTAGGAAACATTGAGGACAAATGTTTTAATTTATAGTATGGTAGTATATCTTCGATATGAATCTTACCCACTTTTACCCGTTGTTCTCGACTGTACCCCGTTTCCCACAAAAAATTTTCAAAAATATAAAAAATTTTAAAATTTTCAAAAATAAAATAAGTGTTTTTGTCACAATTTTGACTTCCTTGCTGGTTAGAATAAGAGAAATTTTGACGTCCGATCGAGCCGTTGTAAGCTCTAGCCTTGTCTTTAAACTTTAGGCTAAGCGTTCGCTAAGAACGAAAATATAAGATAGAGTTAAGTATTGAGTAGTATGCTAAACAAGGATAAAGTTGGAAATTTAAGAGCTCGTGTATGGGAATTTTGTGGCATTTTCTCCATAAGCTCCTAATAGATTAATATAACGTGCTGTTTTTGGAGATTAAACTTAAATCAACAATTTTTATGTAATATATAGCAAAAATTTTAGTCTTAGTTCAAATTTATACTTGAATTTTTCAAAAAGAAGTCTACTTTTAAAAAAAATATTATAATAAAAATAAAAATAAAAGCTGTGGGCTGATAAAAGTTTACTACCTCTTGCCGGCTCACAACCGATGTGGTAGTCTTCTAAAGAAAGCCCATAGTAAGAATAAAAATCCGAGACTGATAAAGTTTGTTGCATCTTGCCGGCTCACAACCGATGTTGCAGCCTTCTAAAAGGTCGAGGGTTACAATTGCATAAATGTTTAATATTAAGTTTAAATTAATAAATAGATTTCTTTTTGTTAAATTCAAATAAAAAAAAAAAAAAAAAGGGGGGGGGGGGGGGGGGAAAAAAAAAAAAAAAAAAAAAAAAAAAAAAAAAAAAAAAAAAAGTTTTGAACTTTGACTATTCTATTTTATAAGCTATGTATATACGGAAAACCTGAGAGTTTTTGAAACCTAAGGTCCGTGAGTCCCGATACTAGTCTCTGTGGGGTGTCAAAAGCCTGGTCACTTAGCCGCAAGGTTGGGATGTGCCGAGACGAAAGTCGCTACATGGGATGATCTCGCCTTCAAACTCATTATTCTCAGGTGGAACGTGAAGCATAGTATTTTGCAAAACGTTGATCCATGGTTGAAATTCAAAATAGCACACTCACTTAAGATATAATAAATGTCGGGAGTAAAAAGTTCACAAGTTGCAAATATGAGTAGTGTTAGCATCTTTACTGATATTTAGTTGTGATTTTGTTTTAAGCTTGGTTTGGATAAGTAAAAAGTCGGGGACGATGAATTTATCCTTTTTGGGGCATTCTCGGACCGAAATGCATCTTGTTCTATGATCTCTAACAGTTATGGAAATAACGAAAGTCGAAATATTCTAAGTATATATATAAAAAAAATGAATGAATAAATTTAAAAAAAATGAGAAAATGGGGTGTTTTATAACTTGTGATTTCTTAACTCTCTCCACAAAAGTCTTTGCTACTTTTCAAAGATTTAGTTTGGGGAAGTTTTGAGGTATTTGGTTTTAAAGCATATAATATTACGTGAGGACACGCAATCGCTTAGTTTGGGGAATTTTGATAAGTGTGAAAACACATATCCGTTTTATATCAAAAATGACCCATAAAAGAAAATTTGTGCTTAAAATGCTTGTATATTGCTTGTTTTGTCTTTGTGATTGTGTAGGTACGGATATTGCAAAAATCTCAAGAAAACGGTCAAAACCGGACAAACACGGACACGGGAAAGGAAAGAGAATACAAGAGCCGGGAGAATGCTATCAAAGGTCAACAAAAGTCAACCCTTGGTCAATATTAGTCAACCACAAGAAGACAAAATTCCCAAAAACACCCAAAACAGCCCTCATAGTTTAAACCTAATTTCACAAATAGTCCCTAAGCCCTAACGGTGTTAACTCTTTAATATATAAAGAGTTAACACCCGTTAACTCTTATATAAACCCAAATCCAAAACCTGATACCCAAGCCTGTTAACCTAACCCGTGGCCCAATCTTTTATAAGCCCAAAGTCAGCAAGTAAAAAACCCGGGTCAAAGGAAAAATCAAACGCCCCTTTTATAAGTAAAAAACGCGAGAAAAGGAGTTACTACTATTCATTGTCTTCTCCATTTACCATGCGTTAAAAAACAAAGGGCAAATCATAATTAGTGATGTGGCAGCATAATTCAAGTACCAAGCTATGATTTGGCAAAAGAAAACGTCACATGATGCTCTCATTGGCCAATTCCCAAAAGAGAAGACACGCGGGCAAAGGAGAAAACACACCAATCAAGTGGGATTTGTACTAAAATGCTTGCAAAAGAAGCACATGGGTTTGACACATGGATTGCCATGCTGGCAATCTGTGTGCTCCAAAATTGATCCAACGGACAAGAGTTATGATCCAATGATTGAAATTAAAGGAAGGGCCAGGATGAATGGGAGCGTCTAACAACCTGAAGACCTAGAAGCTTCTCACTACATCTATAAATAGAGGCATCCATCACTCACAGAGGAGAGTTAGTTTTTTTAGTTAATTTTTAGATAATAATTTTAGCTTATCATGTAATTTTCAATTTTAATGTCATTTAAATACTTGTAACCTTTCTTTTAAGTATTGTAATCTCGTTTTCATTAATAAAAGTTGCTTTTCATAGTTAAGTTTGTACTTAAATCTGTTTTACTTAACGCAATATGGTTTAAAATTCCAATAAGCTCTTAATAAGCTACTTAAGCTAGTCATATGCTCATTTAAGTTCAAAAAGCTTAAATAAGCTCAATCATACTCAAATACTTCCCCAAGTTTACCACAGCTAAAATATGGATGATGAATCAAACCTGAAAGGATCCATAGACCTCACTGGCTTATTTTCAATAAGCCAGAGCTTGTAGACATAAGCTCTATTGAGCAATAATCCCTGTTTAGCTGGGATTTCAGGTTCTACTTTATTTATTTTTCTATTTTCATAATTATAGCTTAATCCTGTTTTTGAATTTTGCTTAATCTGCTTATTTGCTTACTGCTTGTTTAAGTTGATTATTATTCTGCTTAATCTAGCTTATCTTAGTAGTTTAATGATTATCTGTTTTTAGCTTTAGTAGTATAGATCTTAGTTTTTCACTTTTTGTCTTATAAATCAATAAAAACCAAAAAATATTAGCATAGTTCTTAGTTTTTTGTCTCTGGCTTATTTGCTTATTAATATAAGATCATTAGGTTTTATAAAAGCTTCATGATATCTGGTATATGCATTTTGATCTTAAAATCTCAAGGTTATAAGCTAAAAATGGATAAAAGTGAAATAAGGGGGTGTTTGGGACAAGCAGTACTAACTCATGTTAGTACTGCTTGAGGTCCTCTTATCCTTTAATTTCATCTTAAATCCAACAATTTGGTTTATAAGTGCAGGATTTATAAGTTTAACTAGGTTTGGTTAAGCATTCATAAGTTAGATAGTTAATATTTGAATATGTGGTCATTTGGTTAATTTTCAAGTGCATTTTAGCTCAAGTCTGTTTTAGGTAGTAATTTTGCTTGTTTTGCTCTTGTTTTTAGTTGATAATAAGTGTTAGATTGATTCTCATTAGGTCTGCATAGAATAGGACTTAAGATTTGGTCATCTTTGTGCAAACTGCATCAGGTAAGGTAAACACACAAACTGTCACTTTTAGGATCTAAAATCAGAGGATAATTGTAGATTTTAGGTTTTGAATTTAATAGCATAAGTAGCTTTTAGGTAATTAATCATAAGTTTTAGCTTGATTTTTCAAAATTTGCTTATTTGAAGATCTGTTTTTAAGCTCTAAAATTAATCTTTGTCTTTTCAAACAAATTCAAAAACTCAGTACCATCTGAGTATATAAGCTGTTTTCAAACAGCTTTTTCAATATGCACTTAGGTTTCAAATTAGTTTTCAAAAGCTTTTCTTAGAAGCTTATAGGTTTAAGTTCAAAAAGTTGCAAGCTAAGTTTCTTAAATTTCTCATTTGTTAGCTTAATATTAAGCTCAAAGTCCCTGCAGGGCCTGTTTGGTTCTTAGTTTGCTTATAGGTGCTTATTTTTGGAATTTCAGCTTTTGGCTTATTTCTTTGCTTATTTCTAGACTTAAGCTGTTTATTAGGATAGGATTAATATATAAGTAGCTTATTGTTCTTAGGTTTTAGCTTATTTCAGTTTTTTAAGTTCTAAAATTTTGAAAAAACCAAAAAAATTAGTTTTAGTTGTTTTTCTGCCTTTTAAGCCATCTTTCAGCTTATTTCTTGAGTTTCAATAAAAGTTTCTTTTATTAAAAGTGCTTATTTTTAGCTTTTATAAAACTTTGCTTTTATAAGTTTTCAAAAAAAAGGGAAGGTGGAAATCGGGGGTGAGCAAGGCTCGAACCCCCGACCTCAACACCCTCAACCTTTATAACAACACAACAAAACACACTCACTACCAACGTGCCCTGGGGACTTTTTCATTATATCTTTACAAAATCTATTATTTGTATACATTTTACCCTATTTAGCTTATAAGCTGTTCTAAGCTTATTACATAGCTTATTCGATAAGCTGTGTAACCAAGCTTATTTTTTCTAGGTCCGTATTAGTTCAAGCTATTTTCTATAATTTTTTCAGAATTTTTACAATTAGTTTAGTATTTTTAAACATTTATTTTTATTAAAAAATTTAAAAAATCATAAAAAATAGAAAAATAATCAAAAAAATATAATTCTTTTTTAGAAAATTTTATTTTATCGTAAAGTTTCTAGGAAAATTAGTTTTGTTCCCGTAGGGTTAAAATTGCAAAATCTCAATTTTTAAAGAACGAGATTCGTTTTCGTTCTTGTTTTTCGTGTTTGTAAGCTCATTTCAAATCCGTTTTTGTTCTAGTTTTCTTTAAACTTACTTTTTAGTCAATTAGAGTCCATTTAAAAAGAAAAAAAATAATTTAGGTTTAATTTTAGAAATTTAGGGTTTTTAACTACCGTTTAGGGTTCTCGTTTTGCGATTTTAGTTAAAATTTGATTTCTTGTTATTTTTTTTGTGCTTAATTGTTATTATTTTCTTATTTTAATTTATAGAAGTAGATAATCAAACAAATCTTTGTTTCCAATTCAAATCATTGTCCGAACATCAAACGTTGTTTCAATTTCATAAATCGTTGGGGGATAACGACCCGGGAATCATACTTCCCGGTTAATATACGTATTATATTATATATTTTTGAAGATTTTCCTTTTTACCTTTGTCCTCAAGGGTAAATTGGTAATTTCCATCATATTATATATTTTATTTTTACACGTGTTGGTTTACTACGAATCAATTTTTGGCGCCGCTGCCAGGGATTTGTGATTAAGATTCTCTAGTTTGAAGTTTGTTGATCGTGATTTAAAGACCCTTTCATTTTTGAAAGTTTTGTTTTTGTTAAAAAAATCAAAAATAAAAAAAATTTATAAAAAAATAAAAAGTAAAAAATATTTTTCTTTTCTTTTAGTATAATTATCATATAAAAATATAAAAAAAATCAAAAAAAAATCAAAAATATAAAAAAAATGTCCATAATAAAAAAAATAAACAAAGTTGGTAAAAGAACACCAACAAATAATACCTTCAATTGAGGTATTATCCATTAGTAAGTTTCCAACTCGAATCAAAGATTTAAAAACTTACCATTTGTGTCATTTACGAGGAACGGCTCACCTTAAAAAGTAAAATTTTTAAGAGCTACCGTGATGTAAATTTGATTATTTGGTTCAAGTTGTCTATCTCGTTATCCGTTAAAATAGTTTGTTTAAAAAAATATAAAAAAAAATATTTTAGTTTAAATTTTCTTTTTCTATTTTTGTGCATGCGCACTCGTTCTCAAACCCGCAACCATAACCGTCAACAACAAGCCCAACCGGCTATTGTAGAACCAGAATCTTTCTTGATGATCATTTCGTAAACTTTAAGGTTCCCGATAAGTTCATCAAGAGATAGTGACGTTAAGTCTTTCGACTCTTCAATCGCCGTGACCTTTGCTCTCCATTTAGGATGTAGAGCTCTAAGAAACTTCCTTACGTAGTTCTTACTAGAATAACCTTCATCAAGAGCTTTAAGACTAGTAATAATAGTATTAAATCTAGCAAAAGCACTATCTATAGATTCGTCTTTGGAAATGACGAATTGTTCATATTGTTGAACCAAAAGGTCGATCTTATTATCTTTGACTTGGCTATTACCTTGATGGGTGATTAACAAAGTTTTCCAAATTTCTTTTGCCATGTTACACATGAAAATTCTTTCATATTCTTTTCTTGGCAAAGCATTGTAAATAACCATTTTGGCTTCATTATTTTTCGCAAGCCTTCTTTTAAGTTCATCACTTTGTTTTTCAAAAGGGACAACCTCATCAAGTTTGGTTTTTGGATTTTGAATAATGGGTTAAAAATCACCGTTAGTAATTGATTCTCGTCTTTAACACGTATATCAAACAAATAACCCTCAAATGTATATAATATATATATAATAAAATATATATACGTATACATAAGCTAAGCATCATACAAATTATCCTTAGGAAAGAATAATAAGTAATCAACACGGGTATCGCTCTCCTCGGTGAGAGGTGAATAGAAATTCACGTTTATGTCGGGAATCGAGCTTGATAAAAGATTTAGATTTGGTTTCTAATTCTAATAATGCAAATAGAATGTAAATTAAAGGCACGTTAATCTAAAAAAAATCACAATTAAAACACTAAACAATTATGAAACAGCAATATCTATATAAACTAAAACACGATAACACAATAATAATGTAAAGAGATGAGAGAAGGAACAATCAAACCAAGACACCAAGATTTATAGTGGTTCGGCACAGAAGCACCTCTCGCCCTACTCCACTTCCCCATATGCCGACTCGAGATTACACTATCCAACAAGCTCTTTTATAGGCGGAGAAAACTGTTTTAACACGTCCGCTTACGTTATTTTTTCCGACACTAAGCTAAATGTCGAGTCCTAATCTTAGCTAGAACCAAACTACCACTTCACAAGATATGCACACTCACAAGAATCTACACTATCGGAATCTACACAATAACGTAATCACCCAAATACAACCAATAAATACAATAGAGGTTTGGCTACTTAGAAAAAAAGGAGAGAGATTACTAATTAGACCAACTTCGAGTTCTACGCATAAGAGTGTTATTCTCTTGCACTTGAATGAGAGAGAGGAGAGGTGAGAAAAGAATTAGATCACTTGAAACAAGATCTAAGTATGTTAGTGATCAAGATTAGTAAGAGAAAGAAGGTTAGAGAGAAAAGAAAGACTAAAAAATCGTGCAAGAAAGAAATTATTTTTTCTATGGGTATAATGGGCGTATTTAAAGGTCAGGTATCCCAAACGGCTCTCTGGGGCGGTCCCGGCGGTCCCTTATATATAAGGGGGCCGCCACCTATAAGAGGGGGCCGGGGGGTGGGGGGGGGGGGGTGGGGGGGGGGGGGGGGGGGGGGTGGTGGGGGGGGGTTATCTCCCTCCCGCCTAGACTCCGCTCCTTTTTTTGTCTTTTTATGGGGAATGTTGTATCTGGTGTAGAAGCTTCCGTTTTGAGGGGAGAATTTGAATTTCAAATTTTAAGATTTTAATAAAACTTTTTATTTTAATTAGAGAATATTTTTTTACCAAAAAAAGAATATTTTGTAAATGTATTTTTGAGAAAATACTTTTGTAGAATTAAAAGTGAGGATTAAGAGAAAAATATTTTTCTTGTCACTATCATTGCCTTAATTAATATGATTTGTCCATACCTTTAAGTGAAATCACTAATCTTAGAAATGAAATTTTACATTTAATAATTTGTAAACATTTATTTTTATTGTAAACGTTTTTACATTTTGTTATTACCAAAACGTTGAGAGGTCGAAAAATATAAATAACGTTTTTTGACATTATTTGTATTAACACGTAGAAAAATAAATGAAAACGTAAGACAACGTACGAAAACATACAAAAAACGTATAAAACATTCAAAAATTAATTGATAGATAATTAGATATCTTTAATTGCCCTTTTAACCCGTGTCCATTTGATCTGAATTTTAATATGTCCGTTTTGGCACGTGTTCGTTTTACCCGGTGCCCGTGCCCGCCCGTTTTGCCACCTCTATTGTTTTATGGTTTTGGACGTGGGTTTAACAATAATAATGGTATTGGTCAATTTAATGTTGGCGTGGATGGACATAACATTATTGCAAGCCCAGCAAAACCTTTTAGCCCAATATGACTTATCTCAACAATTGGGTCAGAATCAGTCTTAGGGCTTGTTTCTTTTTTTAAATGAATTAAGTGGTTTTTGTTAGAACATCTTATTTAACCTCTTAATGGGTGGAGGGGGTTTTGGTGTGTGTGTGAAATAAGATGAACTAAGTATTTTTGGGCCACCACACACCTAATAAAGGATTAGTGTAAAAAACAACACCCCCTTACTTAAACTCACAACCGCCATCCTTTTAGGGCCCACAACCCAGTCCACCTAGGTTTGGGTTGCCGAGTACTTCACAACAGATACCGCAATTGTCATAAAGCCCATAGTTACTTGTAAATTATACATTAAAGCTGTATAAGAATCCCGTCCGTTTAAAGTACATAACCCCACAAAATCAAAGTGACCCATATTGATTAACATCAACATTTAGGGTATTGATTCTGTTCGTAATCGGGTGTTTGGTTTTTTATTTGTCAACAACAGAAAACCGAACCGAGTCAAACTAAGAATTCATCGAACCGAAAACGCGAATTTGAATTCGGTTTTGGTTTTCGGTTGAACCCGAAAACCCGAAATACATCATTTATTTATAAAAAAATACTAATAGATTACGTAATAATTAGCCAAAAATAATTCAAGTATAAAAGTGTTTTTTTTATATTAGGATAAAATTTTAATAGTCTTTATATATATAAATACTAAAAAAAAATATTATAATTAAATATAAATTGGTTTTCGGTTCAGATAGCCAAATTCATATCCAACCAAACCGAATTATGTAGTTCGTTTCTTATGATTTTGGCAAATTCAGTCGGTTTTATTATTCGGTCAGTTGCGTTTTTTCGGGTTTTTCTTCTCAACCCTAGTCACAACACTTCTTGCGGCGGTTACTACAACCTTCTCTACAAGGAGAGGAAACGATTCTACCACAGGCTTTTAATACCATGACACTTCAAGACCCTACTAATGGTAATTGGAATATGGATACTGGTGCATCCTCTCATCTTAACTCCGATGCTAATAACCTTAGTGCTATTTTAAATTCTTGCATTTATCCATTTGTCTTTGTCGGTGATGAGAAATCTATTCGTATCACCAACACGGGCCATAACACGTTGTCCACCCCTCACAGGACCCTTCACTTAAATAATGTACTCATTACCCCCAATATTGTAAAAAAAATTGATATTTGTTCGTAATAATAAATTTACTATTGAGTTTGATGAGTTTGGTTTTTATGTGAAGGACTTCTGGACCCATCAAATCCTCCTCAGATGTGATCGCACGGGTGATCTGTATCCTGTCACAAAGCACCGACTCCTCCTCAAGTCTTCTGTCAGTCCAGTCATACGTGGCACCAACGACGCTACATCCAAGCATTGACTTTTATGCAGTTCCTTATGGTATTCTAGTAATTATATTTCATGTAATAAGACTAAGTCTCCCATGCTTTGTCATGCTTGTCAGCTTGGCAAGCACGTGAGGCTCCCTTTTTTTATTTCAGAAACTATTGTTAAGTCTCATTTTGACATTATTCACTCAGATTTGTGGCCTCTTAACTTTCGAGTATTAACGGATTAAAGATACAATGTCTTGGTTTTTAGATCATTTCTCGCATTATTTATGGGTGTACCATTTACGTAATAAATTTGATGCTTTCTCTAAATTTGTTCATTTTCCTGCTTTTTGTTAAAAACCAATTTAATTATGACATCAAGTCTTTGCAATGTAATCATGGTGGTGAATTTGACAACAATGCCTTACACCAATTATTTGCATCTAATGGTATTACCATTCGTTTCTCTCGCTCGAAAACATCTCAACAAAATGGCAAGTGTGAACGAATAATATGTAGCATTGACAACCTCATCCAAATCCTTTTATTCCAAGCACATTTACCGCCCACTTTTTTTGTTAAAGCCCTTCATATGGCCACCTATCTTTTAAATAATTTGCCTTCCACCTCCATCAATAATGAGCTACCTCACACACGCCTATATAAGACCATACCAAATTCTACAGATCTTCGTGTTTTTAGTTCTCTTTGCTATCCTTATATCTATACCAACAATAAGCTTGAACCACGTGCCACACCATCAATATTCCTTAGGTATCCAACCAATCATCACGAGTATAGGTGTCTTAACTTAAACACAAACAAAATAATATGCTCTTGTCACGTGACTTTTGAAAAGACGGTATTTCCCTATAGGTCTATGACTCCTAACTCGTCACCCTCTTACACCTTCCTAGATTGTCGAAATCTAAAAAATCACTTTCTAACATCTAATAAAGAACAAAAAATAAGCAAGGCGATAAGAAAATTATAGATATCAATACACTAGAAAGAGAAACTAGGAGAGAAAAAGGAGTTGATTAACTTGCACAAACACAAATAGAACCAACAACCCGCTCCCACACTTGGAGAGGGGTTAATATCCACTAATGGGCGACCTTAAACGCATAGTGGCCGAGGGTTTGTCTTGGGTTGGGCTCGAGTTTACTTGGGCTTTCGCCCGATACACGTGACCTATTAGATTACATTAAATGAGCCCAATACCCGTTCTAGCCTATTACAACATTTAATATATAAATGACCGAGACCTAATATTCCAAATAACGAACTTCTCTTCGACCAATATTTTTGAGGTAACAATCTCACCCGAAAGTGAGTTCTTGTACACTCCATCGTAGAGACAATGAGATTTGCTTTTGTCAATACAGCTCTTATATCTTTGTCCTTTGGTAATGTTTAGCGTGTTCCTTCATGCGTTTTGTGATCTTTTGATCTCTTTAACCTTTTCATTGTAGTTTGACTTTGCCTTTGTTAGTCCAGATCTTTAAATCTTTATCCTTCCGTCCTGATTGTCTTGCCGCCAAACGATCTTGTGTCTTGTCAAGCAGCACATACATTGCTCATCTTTGAAGCTGCTAACAATCTCCCTTGATAACTTGATATCTTAGAAGGAAGATCTTGTATATCAGGATTTGTGCGAGGTCTTTGTCTTTAATTCTTGAGCTTTCATATTCTTGAATCTCGATGCTTAAGTATGTCTTTGTAGTTTGAGCATGTGCATGTGGTAATGAATCTGACTTCAGCTGGAATAAGGCATCACCATCTCCATCTTTATGTATCCTGAAATAAAACAGTTAGCAATAAAGCGTGTGGACGAATATGGCTTATCATATCGTCCGGATTGGTAGATTAACCTTCGTTTCGTAACCACTGTTTTACAGTATAAATATTGTACCTGTGATCAGGTAGATTCAAAGAATCTCCTTGACAGGGTTTCCAGCTCAAAGCGTAGGATCTTCTAACACAGATGTATTAGATTTACCATGCTTGCTAGTTCTCATTACCGGAACGTCTCAAAGCAGACAACACGGTAAGAGTGAATCAAATAGTTACTATCTTTCTGATTAAGCCGTCAATTCATTTCCTGGAACAAGTTTGATTTACATTGAATCGCACCATCGTTTCTTTCCAGTTGACACAAGTTTGATTCATATAGAATCTCACAAGTCACCTACCAAGAGCTTGTTTGATGCTGGCTCAAGCAGGATTTCCATCTTCATTGTGAGTACATAAGTATCACTCGGATGTTCTGGCACAATCACAAGGATAATGCGTAGGACTCTTGTTAACAGCTTGTGAACTAATTGGTGTTCAACAAGTGTTAGTAATGGAATGTGTCCTAATGAGATTTATTTATGGATCTCTTGGCTCTAGACTCGATTAGTGCGTTTTGGTTTTAGTAATCGAAGGCTGGAGCAGACTGCCACCTATTCAATATCAACTATCTCGGAGTGAGAAAGTCAATAGAAGTCGTGTGTATCTCCGTGACAAATGAGACAAGTTTCTGTTGAGAGAAACCCGAATGGCTGGGAAAGGTTGTGCATTGCATCACTGGGTCCATGATGTCGTCTTCAATGTTAGCAATCAACATTGTGATTCTGACAGCATATGTATTGACCCGGTTTCTGCCTAAGGTGTTGTTGATACAAAAGTTGGACGATCCTTGATTAGGTCCGAATTAGGTGTAATACGGATCTGTTAGGCCCCGGTTCCTG
>BQNB010017067.1:25837-70567 GCA_026074375.1 Tanacetum coccineum | reverse complement strand
GGCACAATCTTGTATCTCCTCCGGGCAAGATGGGCGATTTGTTTTTTTATTCTTTTTGCCCTTAAGTAATGTTAACAGTGAAACATCGAACAACAAAGGGAATTTAAACTGATTACATAAATTTAATTAAATCATTTAATTAGTTTGAAGGAGAAAGACGGTTAATTTTTTTGAGATACCTGCGTTGGGATAAGAGTTTGAGAAGAAGGGTAACTATGGATTTAATTGTATTAAATGCTATTAAGGAAATAATAAATAATAAATACAGTATATTTTTATATCTAATATAATATATTTGTATCCAAAGTTTATGTTTAGCATCGTTAACACACTTTTTATTGTTATGCTTGTATTTTATAAGTCTTCAAACTAGTAAAAAATTGTCTTGTATATGCAACTTGAATATTTTTAAATATTTTTAAAAACATTTTGTTACCGAAGTGACCTTTGATAAAACACAATTTTACAAACCTAAATAAAACCTTAATTCCTATACGGATAAAGACTGTTAAGTTTTGTATGTATTACGAAGTTTTCGAATAGCCCGTTAAAAAGCGGTCTAGGCGGCGGCGCCTAGGCGCTAGGTGGCCACAAACCGCCTCGATTTATTCTAGGCGGCCAAAAAAGCGGTCAACGACGGTCAACACGGCGGTCAACGGTGGTCAACGCCAGTCAGCGGCGGTCAACTCGATTTTAAAATTTTAAATTAGTTTTTTTCATTAAATTGGTCAGATATTGTTTTTAAATAGTGTTTAAGAATAAAATTTGTGATGTAATTATTGTAGATGAGAAGAAAAGAAATAGAAATATGAGATTTTACTTAGAAAAAACCTTAATTTAACTAATTTAAAGCCTTAATTTACATTTAAAGCCCAATATCCAATCTTTTGTAGACCTACTTACCTATTTGTGCTAAAAAATTTCAAATATACATATAATTTTAAAAAATTTATATAGAAAAGTTCAATCCGCCTAGGCCCCGCCTAGGCGCCGCCTCGACCGATTACTAGCTAGGCGGTGGTCAACCGCCCGACTAGCGCCTAGCGCTTTTTGCAACCTTGGTCGTTGGTATTGTTTGACTAAAAGTTTGTTACACCGATTTATATAACCGTTTGAGATATTTTCTCCCCTTTCTTCGCTATAAGGTTTATTATATTGTTGTTTCAAGATACTTCTATTATCTTTCGAGATTTCTTTATCCCAAAAGTTCACTTATCTTGATTCGACACAAACTTAGACCTCTTAGAGTCAATAATATCTCAATTGCAGTCATCCACAGTACCAACTCACCTAATCGTCCTTTACCCAGAACCCTAAACCATCAAACTCTCAATGGGAAAGCTTGCTTTTTGCGATTATCACAACATGGTCGCTATTTTGGAGAAAACAGAGCACAATACTGACTTCCATCAGATAGTGGACTTCCTTGAAGCCTCCCACATCAGGTATGCTTTGATGGTTCGTCCCACTGTCTATGTTGCACACATCCAACAGTTTTGGTCCACTGCTAGGGTCGAAACAGTGGATGAAGCAACAAAGATTATTGCTACGGTTAATGGCAGGCAACGTACTCTCACTGAATCATCGATTAGGAGGCATCTCAAACTTAATGATGCTGAAGGTATTAGTACTTTGCCTGACACTGATCTTTTTGAAAACCTTTCACTGATGGGCTATAATATTTTACCAAACCAAAGATTCTCTTTTCAAAAAGGCCAATTTTCACATCAGTGGAAGTTTCTCATTCATACCATTATGCAGTGTCTAAGTCCAAAGAGTACAAGCTTTAATGAGTTTAGTAGTAATATTGCCACTGCTATTGTTTGTTTGGCGGCCAATAGAGTTTATAATTTCTCTAAAATGATTTTTGATGGTATGATGAGAAATATAAAAAGTAAGGGTAAATTTCTCATGTACCCTAGGTTTATTGAACAATGTTTGAAAATGAGTCAATTTGGTGTTAACAAAAAGTCTGCAATTTATGATGTACCCTTTCACACATCAAAAGTGTTTTCTACCCTGAGAGTCAATAGTCCAAGTTTTTCTGGTCGGACTGTCCCTTTGTTTGATTCTATGATAGTTACACAGGGTGAAGGCTTATAAAACCCAACTGAGCCCCATCACACACCCTCGGCTCAAGATAAATCTACTCCTCAACATGATCAAA
The DNA here is from genome assembly GCA_026074375.1 of Tanacetum coccineum. Taxonomy (NCBI): domain Eukaryota; kingdom Viridiplantae; phylum Streptophyta; class Magnoliopsida; order Asterales; family Asteraceae; genus Tanacetum; species Tanacetum coccineum. The sequence goes on along the minus strand of BQNB010017067.1, from coordinate 68,400 downwards.
CTACTTCTCAAGAACCTAAACAGCAAGAAACAACTATACCACCACCATCTCCTTCTAACATTCCCATACATAGGAGATTAACCAAAGGGACTATACGGATTTCTCAGTCTAAAGTCCCTTCACCTGGAGCAGATGAGACTGCATCTCTATCAGGAGATGACAGACATAAGGAGGCTTTCCCTACTGCCACTAGCTTAGATGCAGGGCAGGACAGGGAAAACATTGCTAAGACCTCTGCCATGCCCCATGAAGCATCACCAAGGGTTACTTCTCTTGGTGGTGGTGAGGGCAGTATGCAACAACAACTAACGAAATTGATGGATATTTATACCAGCCTGCAAAGGCAACACTCACTCATGGCAGAAAAGATTCAGAGTCAAGATTTGGAAATCATTCAGTTGAAGACTAAAATCAAGACTCTTGAGGATAACGAGAAGAGGAGAGAAGGCGTTGCTCAGGAGGATGCTCCAAACACGGGGGGGATAGATCAAGGGGAGGATTTGTTAGAAGATGATAATGAGAAAGATAGTAACAAGAGTGCTGACAAAGGGAGTGAAAGTACAAGTGAAATGGCCAATGTCTTAAGCACTTTGGAAGCTGCAAATATTCTAGCCAGTGGAGGTTCAAAGTCAGTTTTTACCCTTGCTAGTTCAACTATTGCCACTGCTAGTACAGGTGTTTCCCCTGCTGTTGCCACTGCTAGTGGAAGTTTTCCCACTGCTGCTGTTTTTACCACTGCCAGTGTGGCAACACCAAGAGTGACGAGATCTTCAAGAGGAATTATCATTGAACCATCATCTACTATATCTGTCAACATACCAATCTCATTAGAAGAAGGACAAGGAAAAGGGCTATGACAGAACAAAAAAAGCCTAGTAAAGAAAAGGTTCTAGATTCATAATAAGTGCTTAGCTGCTAAAGAATTAGAGAGAGTTTTTCTCTTGAGATCAAAGAAATAGAGAGAACAAGCTGAGAGAGACTCTGAGATAGCCAGGATTCATGCTCAACAGGAACTTGATATGATGATTGCAGAACTTGATAGGAGCAATGAGATGGTTGCAAAGCACTTGAGTGAGTATGAACAAGCTGAAGCTGAATTATCACATGATGAGAAGGTTGAATTGATTAATGAATTGCTCAAGTATCAAAGGGATCTTGCTCAAATCAAGAAGTACCAAGCTCAGCAAAGCAAGCTAACTACCAAGACTGAGAGAAGAAAATTCTACACATCAGTATTAAGAAGCAGTGCTGGTTGGAAAGCCAAAGACTTCAAAGGAATGACTTTTGATCAGATTGAAGAAAAATTCTTTCCAGTTTGGGAAAAGATTCAAGAGTTTGTACCTATGGATTCCAAACTAGAAAGTGAAAGACTTAAGAGACCAGGAATTCAGTTGGCTCAGAAAAGCTCAAAGAAATTAAAGACAGCTAAAGCCTCAGGTTCAGAACTCTCTCAAGAGCAACAAACTAAAGAACCTAAAGAGCTATCTGAGGAAGAGCTTAAGAAGATGATGGAGATAGTACCTGCAGAGGAAGTTTACATTGAAGCTCTACAGGTAAAACGTCCTATTATAGATTGGGAAGTCTATGGTGAAGGACAAATAAAGTATTGGAAGATTGTCAGAGTTGGGGATCATACAGAAGTTTATCAACTATTTGAAGAGATGCTAAGGAAATTTGATAGAGAGGATTTGGATAAGCTTTGGAGCCTGGTCAAGGAGACTTTCAGCACTACAGACCCTACAGAGGACAAAGAGAAGATGCTTTGGGTTGAGCTAAAAAGGCTTTATGAACCAGATCCTAGAGACCAACTATGGGCACTTCAAAAGTACATGCATGATCCCTTGGAATGGAAGCTGTATGATACATGTGGTGTTCATCATGTATCTACTGGAAGGGGACATGAGATTTTCATGCTAGTGGAGAAAGACTATCCTTTGACAAAAGGACTCACAACTGTGATGCTGTGTACCAAGCTGCAAGTAGATCAATACTCAGAAATGGCTAATGAACTCCTAATGAAGATATATAGTATTGCAAACAGTCCAAGATGATGAGATGTTTGGAAGCATCCTCTCCAGGTTAGCATTTTATTCTAGAAACTTGATTTGAAGATGGAGTATCAAGTTTAGGGGAGGATTGTTGGGAATAAAATGCTCTAAGGCATTTCCACTGTTAGTCATGTTCATTCCCACTGCTAGAGTACTTTTCCCACTGTTAGTGTAAATCTTCCCACTGCTAATGTTTACACTGCTGAGAAGTTTTGCCACTGTTGAAGACTTTCCACTGCTGCATGAAGATAAGATCTACTCTGAGTCAAATACGCGTTATTGTTATATTTGGAATGTATCTTGTGTATATCTCATATATTTAGGAGATTTGGTTAGGTATTATCTTGTACAGGGCTCCTTGTGCTATAAAAGGAGTCCTTAGGTTAGTATTAAAATATATCAATCTGAAATACATTCTCTCATAGCTTTAAGGTTGTGTAAACCCTAGTACTGGTTGAGTACTCGTATTATTACATCAATAATATTAAAGCTTTTTGTGTAACTCACTGTTCCATTTATTTCATTGTTATTCTTCTTGATCATTAAAGGTTAGATTCCGCATAACCTTTGGTGAAACATCTTAACAAAGTTTCTCTCATTGTTAGTTTGGATTTATCCAAGGTGAGAATAACCTTACAAGCTAAGGCATTAGATCCAAGTTTGGGAACAACAGATGATACGGATATCAAACCTTCCTATGACACAGAACCAATGGTTGAGGTACCATATACTGCTAAATATAATGTGTTTGCTGTTGAATCACAACATTCTGAGCAACCTGAAAACATGAATGATACATCTTTGATGAAAAAGGTTGATAGCAATATCACACCTGATTCATCAGATATGTGTAATAATGAATTCAAGGATGACCAGAATGCTGATGATCATGAGGATGAGCGTGTTGTGCTTGCTGACTTAATTGCAAATTTAAAATGTGATATTGATGAAAACAAAATGATTCAAAAGCAATTAAGAAATGCAAATACATCACTTGCTTATGAATTAGAAAAGTGCAAGTCTGCACTTGAAGAGTGCAAATCTAGTCTTGGGGAGTCTAGTAGAACTCGAGATAGATATTTAGTTGCACTTCATGATAAAGAGATTGAGCTTGCGAAGTGCAAGACTTTCAAAGACCATACAATTGAAAATGACACACTTGAACATAAGTTAAAAGAAACTCAAGTAACATTAGCTCAAAAAGATGATTAAAACATGAATACGACGAGTTTTTGGTATTTCTAACAAGATTTGCAGGTTTTCAGCAAGTTTGACCACCATTGACCACCGTTGACCACGGTTGACTGATTGTTTGACCGATTAATCTTCCACGGAAAGGCTGGTGGACAAGTAGCGCCTAGGCGGCGATTAATGAGCCTTGTTGGCATTTTATTGCAACATATTTTTTGGAGAAGAAATTGCTTGAAACATAGGATAACTGGTTTGCCAACACTAGGAAGTCTCCATTTTCCATTACTCACTATATCAAATACTTTGGCCTATATTTGTGTTACACAGCAAAGCAGTCAACCAAAACATTTTCCATCTACTCAAGCACCCACCCAGTTTTAAACCGAACATGTTCACACATGGAAATAGAAGCATATCTATATTGCATAAGAAACTCTAACTATTACATTAGTCTAACTGCATATCAATATTGCATAAGAAAGTCTAACTACATAAGTATAAACCATTTGCCTATATTTATGTTAGGCCATCTTTTTGTCTATGTTAGTCTAATTACATATTGTTAGTTCAAGGCCATCTTATTTTTTATGTTTGCACAAATCATAATCATTGAGTCAAGCAGTGATGAAGTTGATACAAGCATAGATGATACAAGCACTGATAAAAAAATTCCACCTCAAAAAGTTCCATCAAAAAAGCTTCCTGTTATTAAAGTCCCAACTCTAAAAGGTTTAGCTTAAAAATATGATCCATTCATGGTATTTGACAAGCAGTGATGGAGATGATACAAACAGTGATGAAAGTTTTCCACCTCTAAAAGTTCCATCTAAAAATGTTCATGCTAAAAAAGTTCCAAGTCAAACATGTTTCAGCTTAGAAAATGTTCGTTCTAAAAAAGACGTAGCTAATAAAGTTTCACGTAAAAATTTTCCAGCTCAAAAAATTCTTGCTAAAAAGCTTCCTACAATAAGAGATCGCATACTAGGCCTTGTAGCCATTCATACTTAGTCTTGTATACGTAATAAGACATTTGGAATCAGAAAATGCACATATGGTCTAAGAGCAATAGCAGATAATGGCAGTAAAGGAAAAAAAAGGAAGCTTGGAATTGCAAGAATAAGTTAAGAAACCCAAATAATGAAATGACACTTTGTGAACTGCTTTGTGTTGCACCAACAAATGATAAAATAGTTGATGTAATTTTTTGATGAAATAGTTGATGTAATTTTTTTGTGGTAGTTGATTAAACCTTAGATGTTTAACTTTTTGTGGCACTTGATCCAACCTTGAATGGTAGTTGATCAAACAGTGATGTTCATATTTGGTTATGTATTTGGATGGTAGTTGATCTAACAGTTTATCTTCGGTACCCTTTTAGTAATGCAACTTGCTTTGGTTATATGTGTTATTTCCATATTCATTGCATATAGGATTGTCTTCATATTTGTTGGTTTTATAAGCATTTAATAGGATTGAGTATCTATATAGTGGTCTGCATCTGTATGAGAATGACTGCCAAAACACAGTTGTCTGCATATGTATTAGTATGACTGCAAAATCACATTTGTCTACAAAAACAAAGCCATTGCAAAACAAACCCATTTCCAAAGCAAACCTATTGCAAGAACACATTTGTCAGCAAAAACAAACCACATACCTTTTTTGAATGAGTTTGAATTATTTTTTTAAATATGTGGAAAAGCAGCCGGTTAACTTTCTAACATTTACAGAAAACAATAAGTTACCTTTCTAATAAAATGATATTTTGGATTTGATTTCTAACTATTGTAAATGGTTGATAGTTTGTTTCTACAGCCTTAACCCTACTTTTTATTGTGAAAACATATTAAAACTTTATTTGGTAGCTACAAAGTGAATATTTTTTTCACCGTTGCAACCTGCCAGAAAAAGAACGTCTTTTAACACAAGTCACATTTTCAAACCAAACATGCATACATAATCCAGTTTTGACTGAAACACAAAAATTACCCATGTGGACTTGTTAATTACGAGCACGACTCATTCACTCTTGTAATAGTTTGTCATGTCTTTTGGAAACAAATCTTGAAATTTATTCAACAGTCTATGATTCTTGGTCTTCAGTTAACTTTTCTACGCGTGCTCACAAGAAATAACGTATGTTCCACCAGTCAATGAGAAAGAAAATATATAAACTAATATTAAGTTGGAATGAAAATAACATTTTTTTTGTTTTGATGCGCTTCCATCCCTATCAAGCTTTGTTCTTGATTTGAATCTCTTTTAAGTTTCATCATATGTATGGTTTTAATAAAACAATATAAAAAAAAACATTAATGATTAGTATGAATTTTCTTCCATTTTTCTCACAAATATACGAATATAACACTGTAAACAGACATTTTAACCTACTATGTTTTTTTCTTAGGAATTTTACGAACTAGAGACACGCACGGGCATAGAGATGACGGTGTATAGTAATTTATTTTTTGTGTTTGTGTGTATTTAATTGTGGAGTTGAGAAAGTTTGTGGGTTAAGCAAAATAATGAGATAAGGAAAAATACTGATATGAATATTTTGTTTACCTAAATGTAAGTTATTTTAGTCAATAATTAGAGATTTTACTAAGTATGAATGATATTTGTGGGAAGTGAATTGATAAGAAAAAAAAACCAAAATCAGAAAAATAAGAAAAGATTTTTAGCCATATATTTCAAGTAAGAGGGAGAATTTTAAAAATAGATGCATTATTTTTGTAAGTGCATATAATATGTGTGATTATGGTTGCTTCTCAATCTCATCATTCTCATTATAATTATTATGGTCATTTGATCCCACCTCGATAATTTATTAACGCAAAGTGTAATCAATAGAATAAGTTTTTTAATTTTGTGCATTTTTAAATTGAACGCAAGGAAGAAGGTATATCTTTTATATAATAATAAAGGAGTTACATTATGTTGGGACAAATTAAAAACGACTAAGTGTCGTTTCTGCTGTTAGAGATGTTCGTTTCTGCTGATAGCATTAAGTCGTTCCTGCTGACAGTTCACGTAGCATTCCTGCTGATTATGTTTCTGCTGGTCATGTTCTCGTTTCTGCTGACAGAGATAGAATCTGCTGATTGTTATTTATAGACGTAATTAATGTAATTAAGGAATTATAGTTACATTCTAGTATTATCTCATTAATATAGGAATGAGATAAATTAGGAAGAGATTGAAGTCGTTTAATTTTTGGCTATGTCACGAGTCGTGCTCTGGATTTATTTCATTTGAGCGATTTAAAAATTTATTATCTCATTTTTATTTAGGAAGTAAATTATTTTGTTTTAGTATTTTACGACCTTTTTCACGCGTTTTAGCCGAAGCCGAGTCAAAAACTTTATTTCTGCATGATTTAGCATTTTTAATAAATGTTTTAACTAAATTAAAATTTTGACGAAAAGGAACAAAAAAAATTTAAAAAACATTAATCCCGAAGCCGTGATGGATCGGTTTTTATTTAAGTTAAAACATAGACGTGTCAAAAAATTAAAGACTAATTGAGGGGAGGACAATTTTTGCCAAGTGATAAAATAGGCAAGTATATAACAAAATTTTATATCTTTCCATTAATTTTTACTAGAACAAAATGTGTGACTGTTTGTGTGTGTTTCACCAACCGGCCACCATGACCACCACCGGAAAAGTTTTCCGGCGCCGAAAACCGCCATCGCCACCGCCGGAAACCGCCGTGTCGCCGGAAAAAGTGACATGCACAACGATCAATCTATATTTACGAAAATTCCCTAGTCATTTCCTACGCATATATCCAATAAATTATAGCATGAAACTAAGTATTTTTTTGGAGTTTTGAATCCGGGTTTGATTCTTGAACAAAAAAATGTTTCTATTTAAAAGAAGCTTAATATAGCATTGTAAGCGTTTATTTACTAGTTTTATAATTGTTTCGATAAATGCATGTGATGTAATCCGATTGAATCTTGCGTTAGCCTAGATTAGAAATGATATTGGGTGATGAAAATAGGCTAGTTGATAGTATTTTGAGGTTGTCGGAAGCCAAAAATGTGGTTTCGATGGGTTTTTAAAAATGTATTTTCGAGCAGAAAGTTTGGCACGCAAAACGAGGTCCGAAAATATTTTTAATCTGATTTTTGATTGAAAAATATGGAAGAGGATATTTTTACGAACGTTTCGGTAATTTGAACGTCCCATAACTCCTAATAACGAAGAACTTATGGCCGATCGAAGTTAGAAGACAAATAGTATGTATAAAAATGGACAGCTATTTGCTAAAAATATGCTTTACTGATGCGATTTTCCATACGGAGTTATGGACACTTTCGTTCCCGTTTCTGCCATTTCGGCAGGAAACACAAAAGTTATCCGGAATGACGTTTTCAATAAAATCTCTTTTTGGTCAAAGTCACGAAAATGTGATATAACGGGTCAAAAATACCGATTGGTCAAACTGCCTGCGTTTTATTGAAATTACAGTTTCAGCTGAATTGATTAAATGAAATTGTGTAATTTTCTATCGGAGATTCAAGTCTGGCCAGAACTATACGTATGTCCCTCCGAAAAAACATTTTAGCATAAAATCTCTTTTTACTCCGAGTCGTGAAAACGGGATCTAATGGGTTTTGACGCGAGTCAGATTTGGGTAAAAATAAATATAAGTGTAAAGTAATGTGTTGTCCTTTAAAAAAAAAGTCAAACAGTCATATAAGTCTTATGTATTTTTAATAAGGTTAATAAATACATTTTAAACTATGAAAAATAGTATTTGGGACTTAACATATTATTATCAGACGGTGTCACTAAAAATAGAGAACTTTTGTGATTAAATATGTGTAAACTCCTAAAATTGAAGGTTAGATGTTATAATGATTATACATAAGAATGTAAATGAGATATTTTGTATTATAATATGACTTTAACTTGACTGAACTTGCCAAAAATATTATTTTTTACGAAATAGTACATTTCTAAAAATAAAAAAGTTACCAAAAATAGATGTTTTTCAATCAAAGTCAAGTAAGATTAAACGTGAGGATTAATTTATAACTCAATTTGAACGGGGTTTTGGGATTTTGGTAGCGCTTGTGGAGTTCTCATCACATGTATGTTTTGATATCATTTGTGTATATTTATATATATATATATATATATATGTTTATCATATATATTGTTTTTTATTATATATGTATATAATATATATATGTATATTTTTTATATATAAGATATATTTTACTGTGTGACGTTGAAGTGCATCGACGGTTGTAAATTTGTGCACATTATAATTTAGCGGCATAATTATAGGTCGCCTGGTTTTGATCTGTTGTGATACATTTGTGATTTATGTGGACTGTGATCGCTGGTCTTCGATCAGGTGAGTGCATAGCCTCACATTTTATTACTTTTTAGGTTTTAAAAACCGCGAGGGAGATACATGTTTAGTTTTAAATCGAACAAAGGTGATTTTATATGTGAACGTTGCTCTGAGTGTTTTAGTGTGGTTCATTCCTTCATGAAACGTCAATTCACCGACTAACGGATGGACGTTAATGCAATAATAATAGATCTCATTTTGACTAACGGACCTGTCTGACGTGTGTTCCTTGCGAGGGCATACGGAGACATATTGTATTTAGTATTGGGAGTGTTATCACTCCGGGTTGGGCACAGTTAAGGTTCGGTTTGTGGCTCTAGCATCGTTGTGATTGTTCTATGAACTAAATGTTTTGCTTCAGCTTGTGTTCAAAAGGATTGTTTATAAACTCTATGAATTCTACTCAACGTTTTCGTTGACATTTTTAGCATGTTTATATCAGGTATTTTATTGCTAGCTTGGATGGGATGGAATGCGGATATCGAAGGACGTGGACTTGGTGAACTTTGCACATATGATAAAATGTTTTCTTTTAAAGAAACTTAAACATGTTGTGGATTATTTTGAAATGGTTGTTATTTACGTTAATTGGGACCTTGTAATCTGATCTTTTTAATAAAAATTGAATGTCGTTTACCGTGACTCGTGAGCTTATATTATGAAGTAGCACCCAATGTTGTATTCTGCTGCGTTGTAAATTTGAGGGTGTTACAAACAACTTCTCGGACTTGAGCCGACACAAAAAAGTCAATTCAAAAGACATTCAAACTCTTTCGAGCTCAAGTAACATTGGTTTGTCAAAACACGTTGAACATAATTTTTCAAAAATTTCTCAAAAGGTTATTCAAAATCTTTCAAAATTGTGTGTTACTCTCGTATTAAATTTTTATATGTTTTATTTTCTGATTTCTATTATATTAATTTCTTAAAAAAAATTTTATTCTTTCGTGTTCTTGTTTCGACACTCCCTCCCCTTGCATCTTTCAAAAGTCGAATGATTTTTTTATAAGTGAATCAATTTTTTGAGGGCAGCTTTTAAAAACCAAGTTTTAATGCGTTTAGGCACACACTCACATGTCTATTTTGTGTGTCTAAAACATTTCAAAAATGTTTTAAAAAATGAAAAATGTTTAAATTGTTAATAATATTTAAACAATCATTTTGTTAATTATATACAAGTTGCTCTAAATCATTTCACATGGAATTTACAAAGGTCTCAATCCTATTCTCTCAATTGATGTCATATATGTGAAATTGAGGAGGAGCAAGAAGAAACGGTTCCACATAACTCATGCTGTAACAATTTTCTCCCCACATAATTTTCAAGTCAAAATTTAATCACCGGGAATTTCAAAAACTAAGTGAATTATTATTTAAAATAAGGGGATAAAAGGTTAATATGTAAGTAACATGTGCAATCTTGAAAATAACAAGGGATCTAATCAGACTCAAGTGTGGTTTATTACTCTTCGGAAAAGGTTATTTATTGTTACGAATCTCATACCCAAACTACATTTAATTTCACGACCGATTTGAAGTTTCAATTCTAAGGTGGTTAGGTTAGGTATTAGTCCTATGATCCAACTAGAACCGGAGGGATCTACCCAAGTACAATACATAGTTGAAATAGCAGTCCTTAGGTACGATTGGAGATGAATGAGTATAAGGGAATAATGCCGACTAAGATTGAGCTAACACTGGAACAATCACAACAAGGTGTTAGTATTGACGTTGAAGATTGAAAAAGTAATGTTGGATAAAGGTGAAAAAAAGAATTCCCTCCCTACCCTTAGGCAGAAACCGGGTCTAATTACTATTCTATCGATTTTCACAAAAGATGAATTTTGATTTTGAAGACGAACATCATGGACCCAGTGATGCCAATGTACAACCCCCTTCCTGACCATTCAAGTTTCTCTCAACTATCCTTGTCTCATTATCAACGAAGATACACTCGCTCTCTATGACATCTACTTCACGATGATTGTTGATATTGAATAGGTGGCAGTTTGCTCCAGCCTTCGAGTATAAACCAAAACGCACTAATCGAGTCTAGAGCCAAGAGATCAATAAAATAAATCTCATTAGGACACATTCCATGACAAACACTTGTTGAACATCATTAAGTTCATAAGTTTTTAACAGGAGTCCTACGCATTATCTTTGTGATATTGCCAGATAATCCGAGTGATACTTAAGTAATTCACTGTGAGTGGAAATTCCTGATTGAGCCAAACATCAACAAGCTCTTGGCAGGTAACTTGTGAGATTTATATGAATCAAAACTTGTGTTTAAATGGAAGAAACGATGGTCGTGATTTATGTGAATCATAACTTGTTCCAGGTAAAATGAATTGAACGGTTTAATCTAAGAAAGATAGAAACTATCTGATTCACTCTTACCGTGTTGTCTTCTTTTAGACGCTCCGGTAATGAGAACGGCTAGTGCAGCTGCGAAACCCTGTCAAGAAGATTCATATGAATTCTATCTAATCACAAGCAGTATTTATACTGATTAACGGGGAACCGTGGTTATTGCAACCTTATTCGACGAAGTGACAAAGAAACTCTCGTCCATATCTGTTGATTATCACTAACGTAAACTTGCAGGTTATACGGTGGTGGCGGTATCCCATTCCAGCTGAAGTCAGATTCTTACCAAATTGCCATGCTCAACTACAAAGGAATATATAAGCTCAGATTCAAGAATCAAAAAAGCTTTAAGATTAGGACAAGAACTTCCGGCAAACTCTGATATTAAAGATCCCTCCTCAGAAACAATCCTTGGGGGAGATTATTAATGAGCTTTCATGAAGATGAATAGATGGAGCATTGTTGGTCAAGACACAAGATCGCATGTTGTCAGAGACTACAAGACAAATGTAGAAAAGATTTAAAGATTTCGAAACTCGGATGTAAAGACGAAGTCAAAAGACAATGACAAAGGCTCAAGATCAAAGATCACACAGCATAAAGGAACAAGCCTACAGCATAATAAAGACCAAGAACAAGACTTAAGAACTCAATGTCAAATCAATCTCAAGAAGTCCAACACCATGTTATGACTGTAAACATGGAAGCTCAAAATCCATCAGAAACCAAGCTTTAGGGGAGATTGTTAGCCTCAAAATATCGAGTCAAACAAGGAAGCCCGTTTCAAGGTTCAAGACTTCGCTTCCAGGGAGATTGTTAGCCTTAAAATATTGAGTCGAACAAGGAAGCTTGGTCACTCAACGAGGAAGCTTTGGTCTTTAATTAATTATATGTTGTAATAAGCTAGAAAGGGTAAACAAGCTCGTTTATGTAATCTAATCGGTCACGTGGTATGGGCTAAAGTCCAAGTAATCCCGAGCCCGGCCCATAGAAGGCCCATAGGCATGTAAGCCTCATGGTGTAAGTATAAATACCCCTCTCCAAGTGTGGAGAAGGTGTTGGTCTCATTTGTATTTTACTCTTGTAATCAATCATCTCTTTTTCTTCTTTCTACTTTCTCTCTCTAACTTCTCTCTCTAAAATTCTTATTATTTTCTCTCATCTAATTTTCTTGGTATCCATGGTGAAGTGAAAGTGTATTGGGTTACCGACATTAAGTAAATGTATTTACCTAATCTCCTCAAATTGCTTCTCCTAGATCCGTTGCTTTGTCACACTTATGATGATCTGTGTAAGTATTTCCTAGGGCATGAACGGATTACACGAACCCGCCGTCTATTTAATATTTCGTTAAGGCAACGCACAAGTAAGGTAATATTAAATGCATGTGAAATAAATTAAGAGGGATCAACCATATAGTGAGTAAGGTAGTATGAAGACTGTTACTGATGGTATCATTTCTACACTACTTGCGTTTTCCTAGACATATCAACAGCGATACAGACAAAAGCTGGTTTTCTAAAGCCTAACGTGTACATTCATCAACAACAAGCAACATCAAAAGGATCTACAACCTAAGTTTCATGCAATCATAGATAAATACAAAGGAGGGTTTAGCCTCGCACGTTATGAATAAAGCAAGAAGATAAATTAATCAAACAACACATAGACATATTGAATGATTAAAAATAAATACCTCACTTGATTAAAACATGGATTCAAGGTAGTACAATAGGGTTTTGAGGCCCTAAAAACCACCTATAAAGCTCCTAAAACGACTAGGGTTCGTCTCTCTATGGTTATACAAAATTATCCCAAAAGTTACACACTAAAACCCTAAAAACGGATTTATATTTATAGAGTTGTCGATGCGACGACGTCGCTTTACAATCCTAACGTCGTCGCCACGTAGACAATTCTAGATCCTATTTAAGTCGGCCACGTCTTGACGCCGTCGCCAAAATCTTGACGTCGTTACTAGATAGATCACGACAGCACCGCTTTATGCTTGCGACGCCGTCTCCAGCCACTGTTTGCAAAAGTCATCATGAGATTTGGTGTAGGTCCGTAATCTTGTCCGTTTCTTCACCAAATGAGCCCAAGTTACGTGTATTTCCTCCAAAAGCCATCCAAATGCTAAAAACATGAAAACAAACGATTTAGCATATAATCTTGGCATATTTGCATGATTTACGGGGTTAAATGACACCGAAATAGTGTATAAAATGACACCTCATCAAATACCCCTACACTTGAGATTTGCTTGTCCTCAAACAAATGGGTTTTTTTTACCTAGACAATAGCAGTATTAGGGTCATTAAACCTACTCTTTAAAAGTATCTTACAACACAATCTTTTAGACCTCGTAATTAAAAGAACGAAAAGCATATACTATCACCTCACATAAGTGTTTGGGATTCTCTCTTTCTCTCGGGTGTATAATAAATTATAACATAATGGGAAACGGAAAATCAACACTCATTACCTGTCATAGCATATAAATTATCATAGGCTTGGTAAAGGATCAAACCTTCACCGCTAGGCGCAAGCATTATTCATTACTATCCAAGAGGTCTTTTAAACGGGTTATGGGGTGTAGGTGTAAAATAACATTTATGGAAATGGAAACGGATAGGATACATTTGGGTGGTGACTTTTGGGTGAATTTAGAGTAGAAAGGTTAGCTAATTATTTATAAGAATACACGTTGGTTTGGTTGCTAAGCCAGAGACTCAGACAAAATATACAAACTCTATAAAACTCTACACCAAATGGCAGCCCGTACATTTTTTCTCTTTCTTTTTCTTTTCTTGACTCTAATATAAACATAAACATAAGCAAATGGCAGCCCGTACATTTTTTACTCTTTATATATATATTTTTTTCGTACACTTTTGCCCTGCCATTACTTAAACATATAATAGATCATGGGGGTTTATAGATACACCCCTACACTTGAACTTTTACATACTTGATTATTTATAATCTAACTAATGACCCGATTTGAGATGGATCAAAATAACATGGAGCTTATTGAGCTCTATTGGAGGTAATAAATTAATTCTTCCCCAATTCTTCATAAGATAAATACTACTATGAATCCTAATTGTCCCAAAACTGTATTTACAAGGATAAGGACCTAGCAACCGTGTATTCAAATAATTAAATTGAGTTAAAACAATAATGTACTAAAGGTGAATACATATAAGGTAGGCTAAGGCGATTTGGGTGTAACGATTGGTTTATGGGTGACAATGCTCTTCATTAATAGTCTGGCTTAACCAGAAAATAGGGGTATCCTACACTAAAAGTGAGTGCATGGCAAGGATGTGGGATAGTTATATGATCGGTGTGACCATAATAAAAATTACAGGTTTAAAACATGGGTTAATCCTAGTGCCTCTTATCTAGAAAATCCAAATACTCACTATGCGGTCTTGGAATGCATCATAAAAAAAGTTCTAGAATTTAATATACTACCGGTACACTCATATGATTCTTTGAACCGATCTTAATGTTCCTGAAAAGGTGACAAAGATTATACATACACATCCATAACGACAGAAATCACACATATGTTTGCATTCGAACCTTAACTCGAAATTGCTAAAGGTGGAATCATCTTGGGTATCGATAATGGATACCCGAATTCCTATAGATCTAAAGGCGAACCTCACATTTTTGGGGTGGGATTTTGAGGGTTTTTATGCTAGTCATATAAATTCATATCCATGAGACGCTATTAATACTTAGTTTTCATCGGTATGTGTCATAAAAAATTTTAAATTTGGGTCAAAATTACCTTTTTATGCTATGTTTCGATATATTACCCATCATTTTAAGGAACAAAGCAAATGGCAAATGAAGGAATAGTTTCTAAGGCTTATTTCCCCCTACACTTAAGTTGAACATTGTCCCCAATGTTCTATAGAAGTACCCGTAAAAACGAATAAAGGGAAAAGAAAACAAGTAAAAGAAACTAGTACTCCCCTGGTTTGCTTAATAATGGAGAAGAAACATGCGATAACTGGTTAAATCGTCCTCCAAGAGTCGTCTAATGAAAACATCCTAAGAACTTCCAGGCTTCTTCTCGTTAAATATAACCTGTAATCAAAGACAAAGACAACTACACCAAGCATAAAATCGGCGGGATAGATATAAATACAATAAGAGTTTAGGGTTTTGACTCCATGAAAGCAGTAAATATAGGATGAGAGTAATGATATAAATTATAGGTTTATGTAGGTTTACAAATCTTAAATATTGCACATTTTATTTTTCAAAAGCACTTAAAGATTTTCGAATTTTCACATTGCTGGAGACGCGATGCCGTTGGGTTTTATCCCGACGCCATCTCCAGGCACTGTGAAAAATTTCTCTTCGTTTTTATGAGAAATTTCTTGCACGCAATTTTATTAGTCAAATCTGAAGAAAGTACTGCATAAAAACCTGGAATTAATCGTTACAATCATATGACTCGAAACTGACGCGAATTAATATAAATAGTTTATTATAAATGTTTGAATTGGTTCTAAAAACCGGATATTTCCCCTACACTTATTTTGTTGCAAAATACATTTGATTGCAAATAAGACAAAGTTACAAACAAACAAAGCATGATTACAAAATAATTCAAACATAATAAAACAAACCATAAAGAATTAAAACACAAGACGCTCCTAAGTGCGGGAAAAGTAAATATTGGGTTGCCTTCCAAGAAGCGCTTTTATTTATTTATGAGTCTTGTAGCTAGACTCGAAGTCACACGTCCTTACGTAACTTCTCCTTCATCATCCACTCCAGTCACGTATTCGGGTCCAAGCTCTAGGCATTCTTTGTAAAATCCTAATATTTTGCTCATTACGTACTCCACTCCTCTTTTTTGTCCCCCTCGTTCCTAAGGTATACCGATTTCGTGTTCTCTTTTTCCAAGTCTGATAATGAGTTATACTGTTCTATCTTATGGGGCATTTTATAGGTAATTTCATCGGTCCCGTTTGTGAACCTCACTACTCCTTCGGGTGGGTCATGAGTCATGTTAGATATATCAACAAAGGATTTTCTTAATACTACTTGTGAAAGCCTAGGGTCTATGATTGAGCTAATATCCTCAACAATCATGAAGTCCATGACAAAAGTAAAATTTCCTACGAAAACATGCATTCCTTTAATCTTTATCATGAAATTGCTAACTCCTCTATCCGAATTTTCCCTAGGGTCGAGTTTTCTTCTCATGATCCAATTATACATCATTCGGGTCATGATATTTAGAGGGGAGTTAAGATCAATGTAGGCTTTCTCCACATGCACATGTCCAATGTTGCATGGTATTTTAAGGTTTGATGGACATCCCTCCGTAATGATGAGGTTTGTTAGGAATATCGAGGGGATGGGGCCACATATGAGATATTTATGATATGCAAGCTCGCTTCGAGTTAGGAACATATCAAGATATTCCACATCCAATCCTCCTGCTTTGGGTTCCTCCTTGCGAGAATCGTCATCCTTCTTAACTATCTCAATAAACATCACGTCACCATCATCCCCTTTTGTGTAAACAAATTCTGTGTCAGATAATTGGGGGGCCAAGCCAAGCGATTCGAAAAATGAATTGAGTTACGGACTTTCTCGGTGATGAACGAAACGAATGGATCAGGTGATGCGGAAGGGTTGGTATTGGTATTTTCTGGGCTATCATTCTCTTCTTCCTCACCCTCTGCTGGCTTGTTATTATGGGGGTCGCTTTGTTGCTTGGGATGGATTGTGATGGCGTTGATCGAACCATGGACATGGGTTGAGCATTGCAGGTCTTTAGTTGGGTAAGAACGAGCAGACAAAACTGGGGAAGTACTCAGTTTCGGGTTCTTAACCGTATCACTAGGTAGTGTACCCGCCATTCGATTGGTGATGGCCTTCAACATCGTGTTGATTTTGTTGGTCATCTCGCTTTGTTGTTATTTTAAATCGGATTCAAACGTAGACAATCTAGCGTCTTGAGATGCCATGAAGTTGGATACCAATCCTTCTAGATTTGATTGAGTGTTAAAGTTTTGAGGACTGTTATTGAGGAAACCGTTGGGTTGGAACCGGTTAGGTGGGTTTGAAAAATTATTTCAGGAATTTTAGGGTCGTCTCTACCCAAGGTTTGGGTGACTTTTCCATGATGGATTGTAGGTGTCACCAAAATTGTTTTGCTCGGGCTTAAAAGTGTACCACTTAATCTTTACGATGACGAAGTTCTTCTCATGCACTTGAGAAGAAGGAAAGATAGAAAGAATGATCACATAAACAAGATTAAACAAGTTAAATGATCAAAGGTTTAGAGAGATTTAGTGAGATCTAGAGAGAGAAAGAATTGAAAGAAATTCGTGCAAAAGGGTTCTATTTTTTTGCCATAAATAGTGCAATATTTATAAACAGGATTTCCAACGGCTAGCTGGTGGCGGTTCCGGCGGTTCCAGATATATTTGGGGGCCGCCAGGCCTATAAGAGGGTCGCCACTAGAGTACGCTCCTGTTTTTGTCTTTTGTGGGGAATGTTGTATCTGGTATAGAAGCTTCCATTTTGAGGGAAAAACCAGATTCAAATTTTATTATTTAAATAAAACATTTTCTTATAATTAAAAAATAATTTGTCTAATTAATTTTTGAAAAAAAAATTATTTTCTTACATTTATAAAAATGTAAAGTTTAAGACAAAAATTTATTTCTTTGATCATTCTACAAGCTTAATGTTGTTTGTACATACCTTATGTGATTTACGTCGGGTGTAAACCAATGTCCGTCTTGATGCATTACTTAAAAGTCGAGAGATGTAGATGCATGTATGCATTGAAGATTTTGTATTATGAGTAACTGCACACTTCACTTACGTATTATAATCACATGTTTTTTTCATTCACCTAAACATAATAAGATAGTATAGATTAAATATCAAATATTTGCACTAACCATCTCCCCCTTTTTGATGATGACAACTATGTAAATTAATAACGTATTAAAGTTACTCGTTACACGCCCTTCTATCCCCTTTTTCTCGAAGCACAAAGGTATAATGTAGGAGTATGGTTGGAGCATATAGTGGAGGTTTGAGAAAAGACGAATGAGAAGAGGTACTGCTAACCTGAGTAATAGTTTGAGTATTAGGAGAAGATATGAGCAATAAAGGTGAGGGTGATTGTGTGTTCTTGGATGATTAGAAAAGGTCATGAGAGATGAGCAATATGGCAAGAGAAAAAGATAGGTACTTTTGGAGTGTAACTGAATGAAGGAATGAGAAAATGTAGAGGAATCCAATATATTGGTTGGGCGGAATGAGAAGACGAACATGAAATAAGGTTGAGGTGGGTTTTTGTGTTTTCTTGGATAAATTAGAACGAGGTTAATAGAAAGAGAAGAAGTCGAAATAAAGTAGGTACTTCACGTATATAAGTTGAAGGTATGAGAAGAGGACCTTAAGGTTGAGGGTGATTTTGAAGTGGAGAAGGTGAAGTATTTGGAGTATGAATAAGCCCTTCATCGTATTTTACAATCCCCAATCATATCTTCTTATAAAGGTGAGCTTGCATCATCCCAGTGAAGTCTTCTATCATCACGGTTTAACCAACTCCGTGATATTTACCTACAATATCATCCGAGCCCCCTTGCTTATTTCATCCTCATGATAATGACAAACCTTGCAAAGTGACTCTAGCGGATCCATGGATCAAATAAATTACCATCGAAACTCAAGACGTTTGATGAATGCAATTTAAATGTGTAGGACACTTGTAAGTGCTCTTCCTAGATGTAAGCTCCCCCTTGTTTGGGGCACCAAGGAATCAAGATATAGATGTGTGCTACAAAACAAAGTTAGTAGACAAAAAGTGCATATATATATATAGACGGGAAACTAACATGCACTTTTAATGTTGTTTATTCTCAAGTAAGCACACTTAATAAGGAAATAGAACCTGACACATTGCATCAACATCTAAGTAATAAATAAAAAGAATGAGACGTAAGTTTAAAGACTAAGATTCGAATGACTTTTAATAAACAAGAGGGGGATTCGTTTATTGGGAGACATACAAATACTATGAGGATGACTTTTTAAAGGGAGACGAATGACACTTAATATCTTGGCGAAATATGCCAAAAAATTTATACTTTAAAAGGATGAAAAGAAAGATAAGACGAGGATGGAGACGATATGCTCTTGGATGAGAATGAAAAAGATTTCATAGAGCTAAAAGTGGAGAAAGATGAGTGAGACTAAAGAAGGAAGGTGTTGACAGGAGGTTGTCAAAAATGATTGATATATCATTTGCACTAACAATTAATGTGCAAGTGATCCTATCGAGACAAAGGTGGATGATTGAGAATTCAAAAGTTTGTTTGGTGTTTTGTTGGTTGACAGTGTTGAGGAACAAATGTGGGTATGTGAAATGAGGTGGTGATTCTTTCAAGGTGGAAGAATAATAAGAGACTCAACAATGTGGTGACTCAATAACACTTGAAGATTGAATATTGATGTGTGCATAAACACACATCATTTATACCCCGGAAAACACTATAAATCGGACTAATAACAATAAAATATGATAAAATATATTGTGAATATGTTTGTATTGCGTTATTATGTCTTACATGTACAAAGGATTGAAAACGAAGCAAAAATAGTAATTTTTGGGTGACTTTTGATGACGTTTTCACGTTTATCGAGATTCAAACGAACTCGTAAAAATCCCTCGATCACTCCATTGGAAAGAGCACAAAATTACGAGTCCAATGGTACTGGCCTTTTATATTTGAACCTTATTATTTGAACCCTACACGCCTTATTTGAACCTTTTGCTATTAATAAACCTGGCCAGACCAATAAGGGTTAAAACTATTTTAAACAGGTAGTAAATACGTAACAATGCCTTAGCTCAGTTGGCTTGGCTGGTTGATTTGAATCTTGGACCGAAAGGTCTCGGGTTCGAGTCCTGGCCTAGCCATGGCAAGGGTAGTACTTACACTGCCACGTGGCACTCTCTAAGTAGTCCACGTGGCAACCCGACCCGATCCAGACACGACCCGACCCTGCCATACTACTGTTCCTACCACCGTTGACCGGTGGTTGACCGATGGTTCGCGGTGGTCCGGCGGTGGTCCACCATCGTTGACCGGTAGTCCGGCGATGGCTCTGGTGACGGCGCCGGGACAGCTGACAGGCCACGTGGCACCACTCAGGTGGTGACACGTGGCATTCTAATCATTGGCTGCAGGTTCAGTACGAGGTTGCAGGGTTGTCAGGTGGTACGAGGCGTAATGATTGGCTCGGAATCCAAGCCAATCATTGGTTTAGTAGAAAGAAGCTTCCAAATGCCTACGTGGCGAACTCTTATTGGTGGATCTGAGTCTGGCGGTTACGAGGTACGAGGATTGGATACCCGAGCCAATGATTGGCCAATCATTAGCTCATTAATAGTTGGCAGAGGACACGTGTGGGCTCCTAAGTGGCTGGAACACGTTGATAGATCTGAATGCACCTTCCAGGAAATTTCGTGTACAACGCTGCTCCTACTGAAATTACAAAAATACCCTTGGCTGGGCCTTATAAACAAGAGACAGCAATAAGTGTTTACGAATAGAGTATTAATTTAGTGTGTAGTTTAGGTTTACACTCTCAAAAATTAGTGGTAACTTAACGTATAGTTTTAGCTTATTTTTATGAATTTTTGAAAAAGCTTTTATATAGCTTTATTCTAGCTTTGAATTTAATTTTTTACTTATTATGAAGAATGTTTGTGATGGGAAGTTGACTGATAGCTTGCGAGGCCTTGTGATTCTGATCCGCGCGGCTTGGGCGAGTTTCATCGGTGATTCGTTTTCTTTTATCTCACGTTAGCATGACACGGTCTGGTCTCACAGCGCTCTGGAGTGTCTTTTAACAATATCGGGTTTGTGAGGCTAGGGCATTTTTCTTGCAGCTGTAATAATGGCCAATTATCGATGTAATCGGAGCTATAGCTATTTTGCAGTAGAGGGACTGGTAATGCTGCATACGCTGATATTACTTTTTAACAGGACAAACAAATGAACCCCATACTCAAGAAGCTTCTTTTATTCGGTCATCATAGCTTAATTTCAACCATCAAATAGAGTCAATCTAAACTAGAATGATACAATCAAGTAGTCGAAATCGTCCAGATGCATACGCGCAGCCTACTTTCAGCAGGGTGGAAGATCTCATGATATTAGCTTCTGATTTTATTAATTTAATTTAAAAAAATAGATCTAGTGTTTTAAAATAGCTTATTTGTCTAGATCTCTTAGCTTTTAGCTTTTCTATTTCAAAATACTTAATATTTTGAAATTAAAGTCTTTAGCTTATAGCTTATTCATATTCTTTAACCATTGTTTGAATTGTGATTTGATGGATTCGATTCTACTCATTGGCGTGGAGCTTAAAGGTTACATAAACTAGCTTATTTTCTAAGTTTAGAGCTTTATTAAGAGTTTACTAGCTGAGTAGTGTATAAAGTCCAAACTTTTATCATCTAATAAGTAAATAAAGGTCTAATAGAGAAATAAACTTGGCATTTTGCTTTGTTTATGTAATCGGGTGGTTTTGTATTCGATTCGGATCACCATTCGGTTCTATCCTCTTTTTCTTTTCAATACTAGTAGTTTAGATTTATTTAGCTTAATATGTATATATGTTTGCTTAATTTGTTGATTATCATGCTTATGATAGATTTTATTTAGCATGTTAAGTGATAATTGTTTAGTGAGTTAAGTGTGATTATAAAAGTGAAAATATTGATTAGTGATTTTCAGATTACTTAGATTGGTGTTTTGGTTATTCGAGCGGGCAAAAGCCGTAAAAATAATTAGGCATTAATTTAGTAATCGATATCTTGATAAGAATTGTTTTCAATAAAAACCAACGTTGTGAGAAGATAATTTATTTGAAAGGTATTGATTCATCAATAAGGACTCAATTATATATTTAAGGGTTAAGTCCATTAAATAGAAACGTACTTTACAAGTTTTACACTTTTAGTAAACGCACTTGTTTTATTACTAATATAACCAGTGTAACTTGTTGTTTTGGGTCAATTATACTAATATGACCGTAATCATTTCCACGTCTTAAAAAAAAGTCCACGTCATTTTTTTTGCTTTTAACTTTTACACCTGAATACTTTAAGTGGTTACACCTGGTACCCATTTACTTTACCCGACCCAGAAACACTTATATACACCCTAATCGATCCATATAACTTCATTTCAATAAAACAAAAAACACATCTTCATCCTCAAATTAAAAACCCTAATCAAATCATAACCCTAATCAAATCAAAAACCCTAATTGATGGACGGCCATTGAAGAGCTTGTGAATCCTATATCAATTGCATCTGAACACCATTTTGCAAAGTGGGCTGATAAACCTGAGCTTATATTTGCTTTAGTATATAAAATAACTCGGATTATGTTGATATAATGGATGAATTATTACAGCCACTTGTAGACAAGCAATGCTTTCTGGTACTCGTGTAAGGAAGAAATTTGATTTCAGCTATGGATAAATCCTTACCGAGTTATGGTCGAATCGAACCCGATGGCAAGACATTATGGATGGCATAGAACCATGAGCAATCGAAAAGCTAGACTTGAAATTAGATGATGAAAAAAAATGGCTAGGAGGTTATCATCTTCATTGAACGGTCCCAGATCAGTTCCGGGTGTTACATTAAAAGCAAGATTTTATTAGATGGCTAGTGCACCAAAGAAAAAAAAATTTATTACGCAAGTTTTGGATTCCGTGCTTCTTAGATGCTTAGAAGCCGAAGGATTGACTGCTTTGACCGACGAAGATGCTTTGATTAAAGTGATGAAGTCGATTAATAATTTTTGATATATCGAGTCTGTTTTGAAGGAATGGAATGAAAGTATTTCTTGAAGATGGATTTGAATAAAAGTCAACTCATGAATCGGATTTATGTTAAGTTTATGTCATGTAATCTTTTATGTACTGAGTGACCATGTATCCTACTAAGCAAAATAAACACGTAGGAAATACCATGTCATCTAAAATATTTTAGAAAATATTAATATTGCTGACGTGTCGGCATTGAATGGATTACCGGTTGTATCCTATCAGTCAGATATTTTACGTATAAAAGTTTATATTGAAAGATCACTGGTATTATTAGTATTAAAAATAAGTGTGTTTACTAGAAGTGTAAAACTTGGAAAGTACGTTTCTATTTAATGGACTTAACCCTATATTTAATTCACACTTAATGATCTAAACATTTCACTTAGCAAGCATATCTTTTTATATATTCATCTTTCGTATATTATTTGCCTGTGATGTCTACTTTAATATTTATTAATTACTTATTCTTAGTTTTAAAATCAAAAACCAAAATATTTGTCAATCAAGCATCAAACAAAATACTTTCGTGGATTTCAAATTCATCTCTCGTTGGGACACGACACCCGGAAGATTAACTATTACTTGTCCTCAATAATTTTTTTAATCTATAGAGGAAGCTATATACTATTACTCGACTAGTCGTTTACACGAACAGTTTTTGGCGCCGCTGCTGGGAAGAAGTGTACGGTCTACACGTGGTGTTTGAAGTTAGTGTCTTGAAGATCCGTTCTCTTTTTGAAAGTTATTTCATACTACAAAAAAATAAATAAGAAAAATAAAAAATAGAATCCAACATATTGCTATTTCTATTTTATTTTCTTTTATATAAATATTTTAAAATTACTAAAAATTTTCATTTTATTTTCTTTATAAAAAATCCAAAAATATTTTCTATTTTTTTATCTTTGTAAAAAAACCAAAAATATTTTCCATTTCTATTTTTCTTTTATAAATATTTAAAAAAAAATCTAAAAATATTTTATTTTTATTTTCATATTTCTTCTTTTTAGTGCATGAGCACTCGTCTTCTTCTTTTAATTTTGTTCCTCCTTCTTCTAATCCCGAAAGCATTATTCAAAATCGCGCTTATGAAATTTCAGAAAAAATTCATAAATTCAAATCATCCCTTCAATGGCAGTACCACTTCTCCTTCTAATTCTTCACCTAGTCTCACACCTTTTGAGACTAGTGATTCTATCAGTTTGTAGCTTTTTAGCTTATTTGCCATTTTAGTTTAGTCTAGTTGCTTATTCTTATGCCTGAGTGCTTATTAGGGTTAGTTAAATATTTGTTTTAGCTTATTTGCTTATTTCTTGTTTCATTGTGTTTTGTTAAAGCTAGCAGTACTAACTCAAAGCTAGCAGTACTAACTCCAAGTTAGTACTGGTAGTTAAAACTGTTAGTTCATTTTAGCTTATCAGCTTATTATTTCTGCTTATTTAAGATTTGCTTAGCTTTTTAGAGTAGATTAAGCCCATTTTCGTTTACTGTCTTTAGGAGTAAGCTTATTTAAGCTTATTTGCCCTTTCAAAGCAACTTCAATAGTTTATCAGTTTTTAGTTTTGAGCTTATTTGCCATTTTAGTTTACTCTAGTTGCTTATTCTTATGCCTGAGTGCTTATTAGGGTTAGTTAAAAATCTGTTTTAGCTTATTTGCTTATTTATTGTTTCATTGTGTTTTGTTAAAGCTAGCAGTACTAACTTTAAGCTAGCAGTACTAACTCCAAGTTAGTACTGTTAGTTAAAACTGTTAGTACTGTTGTTAGTACTGCTGAGTTTCTTCTGCTTATCTTAGTTTAATTGCTTGCTTAATTTGCTTATTTAGAGTTAGTTTAGCTTATTTTGTTTGTCTTAAGCTTATTTGAGCTATTTGTGTCTTAGTGTAAAAAGTTTTTAAGTGTTTTTACCATTCTTAGCCTTTATGCATGCTTTAGCTTATTTTCCTTGCTTATCTTTTAGTGCATTTGCTTATTAGGTTTAGTGCCCAATCATATCCTTGTCATATTCAAACATCGATTATCAATTCGTCTTTCGATTCTCCATTCAAGCCTCGTTGGGACATAACGACCCGGAAATACTCTATACTACTTCCGGATTTATTGATCTCGCGGATTTTGATCCTTGTTATGTATTTATATTTATTTATATGTAATAAGGAGTAAGATCACGCGAGTCGTCATGGCTCAACCATACCCAATGCTCTAAGCGTAAGTGAAATGTTTACTTTACACCGACACTTATAAACCCACAATCAGTTTCTTTTCCCACTAATGTGGGACAAGATTAACACAATTTTTTTAATCTATACTATTTTATAAAGCATTTAGCCCATTTATTTTTAGAAGTCTTCAAAAAATTAAGTAAAAAAGATTACTTTCTTATGAAGGATGTAAAACCATTAGAGAATGTTCATCATACACATTTAAAAGCCTTTAAAATCCTTCAATAGCCAAAACTTGTAACAGCCCAAAACATGTAGCAACCAATTAAATGGTAAAGTTGTAACGGCCCATATACGTTTTTTAATACAGTCAACTTGTAACTGCTAACATTGATATTGTCATCAATTCAGTCAAATTGTAACTGCTGCATTCATGTGGTCCATTTGTAACGGTCCATTAAACATCATTTAAGTGTAAATCACAAACTCAAATACGAGTATAAAAACCTAATACACTAACAAAATTCATTACACCATTTTCATCTCTCTATTTTATCTCTCTTAAAAACACAAACAACTTTATCTTTCTTTCTTTAAACTACCAAATTCCGCCGTCTCACATATCAAATTTTGTCGCCACCACCGTTTAGTTCTGCTGCCACCTTTGCCAACATCATGTGCCGTCAGCCGCTAGCGCCGCCATTGTCTCCGCCGTCTGCCCAGCTAATGATAATGGCTTTGGAGGAATACGGGTACCAAAGCAGAAGAGGAATACGGGTACTAAAAAATGGAGGTCTTCTTATTCCGGTGACGTCATTTTTTAAAAAAAGGCGATGAAGGTTTTGGAGATGAATGAAGCTGGTTTAAGATATTTTGATTTGGATGATTTTGTTAAAATGTTTGATGACATCATGGTTTATTGTTGCAAGGATGATTTCAAAAAATATTAAGGGCTTACATCGTTGATGTCAAATGCTAAGGTTTGATGGATTTGGATTTTAGGGATAAAGTCTTATGAATTAATGATTGATGTGCAAAACATCCGTGATCCTGAATCTATTAACTTTTGATGAAGTGGCTGAGATTTTTAGTTAGTTTTTTTTATCATGCTATGTTAGTGATTTGGTGATTGTAGTTTTGAATTGATGATGATGATGATGATAACCCGTTTGGGGTTTTCTTTTGTCGAATTGTTAGAATTTTAATATTTAATTTGTGATTATTAGGGTGTTTAGAATTGTTCAATTTACTTAACTACTGCTTAGGTTCTTCAGTAACTTTTTTTTATTATGTAGTGATTGTTCACTGTTAAAAATAATTATTGAATTTGTCCAAGTTTATCATTTCCAAATCTTAAAAAAAGAATAAGCAATGTCATTAAAAACGTGTAACCGCTTAAACCATCATTGTAACGGCCTCTAATAATTATTAAAAACGTGTAACCGGTTAAAATAATTACTATCAGGGATTAATTAAAAATGTGTGTGGTAACCGTTAGAGGGGGGGGGGGGGTGAATGGGGGTGAATACGTTTCCTTTAAAAAATTTAAGATCAAAGATTATATCACTCTCTGCCGGCGGTCCCATAAATATATGGGGGCCGCCTAGTACATCAGGGGGCCGCCCTATTTAAAGGGACCGCCTCCAGAAGAGGTTTTCGGACTAGATCATTTGTATCAAATCACCAATCAAGTTTGACGCAATATGAGAAGTGTCGATAATGGATTTACAATTACTAGCGCATATTCTACCAATATATCCACACTCACAATGTTTACTACAAAGAGCTACACAACCATGACTAACACAACATACACAACAATTCACACAATCATAAGCACAATGCAAGTGTAAAAGTAAAGCGATAAATGTAAAGACATAAGTAAAGAGAAAGGTAAAAGAAAATGCAAACCGACACGATGATTTATGCTGGTTCGGTCACGAAGCTCCATTTTGCCCTACTCCACTCCTCGAGTATCCAACTCGAGAGTTACTTCACTAATCAACAAGCTCCCTTTCGGCGGAGAAAACCTTATACCAATGCTTACATTATTTTCTGACACTAAGCTAGATGTCGAGTCCTAATCTTAGCTAGAACCAATCTACCACATCACCAATGTATTTTAAGGCCTAAAATACTAACCAACCCACAATCAACCCATCCAAATATATACATCATTTGGATCTACACACTACTAAATATTGGAAGACATGGACTCTATCTATATGTAACAAATGTTACAAATGGACTAACTAGACTACATTATTTCGGATCTTGAAGATGACCGAAGTTCTTCTCTTGCACTTGAGGAAATGAGGAAAGGATAGAAGATTTGATCACATTTAAACAAGATTAACCAAGTTGAATGATCAAAGATTTAGAGATATTTAGTGAGATCTAGAGAGAGAAAGAACTGAAAGAAAATCGTGCAAAAGGGTTATGAAAATAGTTGGAGGTGACCCACTATTTATAGGAGCTGAAAAACTACCTGTCAGGAAATGGCGGTCCCAGATATATTAGGGGGCCGCCAAATATTTAAAGGGGCCACCGACCGAATTAAGGGACCGCCCCGACAGACGCTCCTGTTTTTGTCTTTTTGTGGTGACAAACTTGTCTGGTGAAAGTGACACTTATTTTAGGGGGAAATGACCAGATTTTGAAATTCAAAATAATTACCAAATAAAACATTTCTTTATAATTCAAAAATAATTTGTCTAAATAATTTTTGAGAAATAGTTTTGTTGTATTTATAAAAATATAAAGTTTAAGACAAAAACTTATTTCTTTGATCATCCTACAAGTTTAATGCTTGTTTGTACATACCTTATGTGATTTACGTCGGGTGTAAACCAATGTCCGTCTTGATGCATACTTGAGACGTCTAGAGATGTTGATGCATGTATGCATTGATGATTTGTGATTACGAGTAACTTGCGCACTTTACGTTACGTATTACAAGTCACATGTTTGTCATTACCAAAACATAAAGAGATCGTATAGATTAAATATCATAATATTTGCACTAACAATCTCCCCCTTTTTGATGATGACAAACTATGTAAACTATAACACATAGTAAAGTTTAAAAGTTACTCGTTTACACTTCCTTCTCCCCCTTTTGTCAAAGCAAAAAGATATTATGTAGATAATGGTTGGAGCATATACGTTGGAGGTTTGAGAAGAAGACATGATAAGAGGGTACGTGCTCCGGGAGGAATGAGAAGAGGGTAGGTGCTCTGAGTATATAGGTTTGAGGTATGAGGAGAAGATATGAGAAATAAAAGTAAAGGTGATTGTGTGTTTCTTGGATAGTTTAGAAAAGGTCATGAGAGATGAGAGGTAGGCAAGAGAAGAAGGTAGGTAATTTGAGTGTATATTTTGAAGGAATGAGGAAAAGGTAGGTGATCCAAGTATATTGGTTGGAGGAATGAGAAGACAACATGAGAAATACGGTTGAGGTGATTTTGTGTTTCTTGGATAATTTAGAGGATGTCGTGATAGATGAGAAGAAGGCATGAAAAGAAAGTAGGTACTTCATATATATAAGTTGAAGGTATGAGAGGATGACCTTAAGGTTTAGGGTGATTTTGAGGTGGAGGAGGTGAAGTATTTAGAGTATGAATAAACCCTTCATCGTATTTGATAATCCCCAATCCTATCTTCCTATAAAGGTGAGCTTGCATCATCCTAGTGAAGTCTTCAATCATTATGGTTAAACTAAATCCATGCTATTAAATCACATAGCTCCTAGCTCCCCCTTTCTTATTGCATCCCCATGATAATTACATAGATCCATGGATCAAATAAATTACCATCGATGCTCAAGAAGTTTGATGCAATTTAAATGAGCAAAACGCTTGCAAGTGCTCCCCCTCAGTGTATGCTCCCCCTTGTTTGGGGCACCAAGGAATCAAGATATTGTTGTGCTATAAAAAAAAGTTAGTAGACAAGTGCACATATACATATAGCAAAACATTAGCGGAAAACTAGACATGCACTTCTAGGTTTTATTATTCTAAAGTATGACACTTTTGAAAGAAAGTTAGAAGCTAGACACATGCAATCATTATTTAAAAAACAGCCTAAATGATGAAATAAAAAGAATCGAGACGTATGTTTACGGAGAAAGATTAGACCGACTTTTAATAAACGAGAATGGGATTCGTTTATTGATTGAACCACAAAGAATATTTGTCTTAAAACAAAAAAAAATGTAGAATGAACCTTTTAAAAGTCTCTATACAATGACACTTAATAATATGTCCCTGGTCCATATATATATATAATATATATAATATACACATATATATACATATAGATATATATATAATATATATTATATAGTATATAATATATATATATATATATATATAATATATATATATAGGTATATATACACTTTTAAAAGAATAAAAAGAAAAAATAAGACGAGATGAAGATGATGTGCCTTTTTGAATGTGAATGAAATTGATTCCATAAGTCCAAAAAGTGGGAAATGATCAGTATGCTAAAGAAGGAACGTGTTGATGAGAGGTTGATAGAAAAGATTGATATATCATTTGCACTAACAATTGATATGCATATGATCCTATCGAGACAAAGGTGGATGTTAGGAATTTAAAGGTTGATTGTGTTTTTGTTGTTGACACAATGTAAAGGAACAAAGTGGGATGTGAAAAGAGGTGGTAGTTCTTTCATGGTGGAAGAATATGAGAGACTCAACAATGTGGTGACTCAATAACACTTGAAAATTGAATATCTTCTTTATGTTCTTCACTTTTTAGAAAGTGGAAAGTTTAGCGAAGGAGTGACATTTACATTTCGCAAATTACTTAAATATTTTGGAAGAAATAACTAAGTTGTCAAGGGATATAGGAGGAATTCTAATAGTAACAAGACTATTAAAAGAGAAGAAATGTTTAGACGTGAGAGGAAACGTTAGAGAAGATAAGACTTATTAGAAGTGAGACGACTACTAGAAGTGAGAAGACTATTAAAAAAAAGAGGAATCATTTAGAAGTGAAAAGACCATTCGAGAAAGGAGGTTTATGAGAAGTGAGGATCAATTTATGAGTATGACGATTGTAAGGATTGTGTTTGAGAATGAGACGCATTTCATTATAAAATTTGTAACATTCCGTATTTTCAGGTCATTTACAACGTCATATATTTTACTAATAATTTTTTTTTCGTATGCATTTACTTTTAATTATAATAATTAAGTTAAATCGCGTAAGCTATAAATTATCAATTAATGTAAACGGACACCAAACGAATTAAAGTTTTCGTCAAGCAATCATTATATTATTTTTTCAAAAGTAATAATTAACTTTTATATTTTATTTTTGTTGGTTACGTAAATTAAATACGTTTCGCAATAAAATACGTTTAGGCATACCCGGAACCACTAAAACTTTTCTACGCTTCAACAAATACCCACTTTTATACCCAATACATAAAAATTACTCATCAACATCACAAATATCTTCTTATTGCCGAAATTCTTGCAATGTATACCAAGATATAAGAAAATTTTCCATTTGGTCAAATGTACATCTCTTTCATTAATACCTAGCCCATGCCTTCTCATTAAACTACACCATGCCTTGTCTCTTTGACTTGGACCAAGACCAAGACCATCCCTAAGACCAGACCATTGTGTGTCGCTTGGGGAAAAATTCTTCTTCACGATATATACATGTATCTAGTGATGAGAAAGACATACAAGTAAAACACTTGATAAAAATCAAAATTTTCTTCCCTTTTTCTCTCTATATTGCTTCGGCAATAAATCACCACAAAGACCCAACCATGCAAACTTTGATACCACATTTACACACCTCTTGATAACAATATCGAAGATTACCTCAAAGTATTTTTGAAGCCTTGTTCAATTAATTTTCTAAGTATAATCAGAAAAGTGGAAACTAGGTTTTAAAATGGAAAGCGCTAGGGTTTATATCTAAACAAGTGATCCATCATCTTACATCATAATTAAGGTAATCTAAAAACCTTCAGTCTTCTACTTTCATCATTTTTATATGTTTACATGTTTTGATATAACTATAGCACCACGTAGGATTTTTTTAAATATGTAAAAACGAATTATCACTTATTGTTTATGAATTTACACACTTTTCCTATGTCATTTTGTTTATATATAACATGGAAAAATGGATTAATAAAATATGTAGACATGTTGTTTAAGTATATAATCATGATTTTGTATAAATTTGGTTTTATAAAGTTATAAAACAAACTCTTTATAATGAACACACTTGGATAATAAGAAAGGGTGATTGGCGATTTCGACTATCATACAGTAGGTTTGACATTACATAAAAATTATCACGAGCCTCATGACGATTCCAAAATGATAAGAAACTCGAAAAACCAATTTATAACGAAAAAGATACGTTAGTTACGAGTTTACGACGAGAAATACTTTTATAAAACTATTTTTATAAAATTTACTATTCATTACAGAAAGTGATATTTTTAAAACATCAAAAATATGATATAACTTTTAATTACGAGATCTAACTCGAAGACACGTTAAAAAAAACGAGCTATAACGAATAAAATACGACATTTACGGGTTTTACGATAACAAAAAACTAAAAAAGAATAAGTATAATATCCTGTTTGAACTAGTAAAAATCACTATTCATCAGAAAAAACTAAAATTTTAAAAATGTTATATTTTGATAACTCGACTTAATACGAAAATGTGGGCATAAGAAACGTAAGAAACGGCTAAAACGAGAAAGTTACGCATAAATTCTAACTTTGTGCACTATTTTCTGAGGTCAAGTGTTGGTTCGTTTATAAACAACATAAATATTGTTGCAAACATTAGAAATCATTTATATAATATTTATACATAGGCTTGAAACTTTATAAATATTATTTTACAAAGACAATATGAATTATATATTCGATTTATACGAGTTCAAATACACGAATAATATTTACAAATGCATTTAAATATATATTTTCGTCAAAACACGAGTAGATGGTGATGTAGCTATATAGGAATCATACGTTGTATTATTTATTCAAAGTGAACTATATTACTATGGAGTTTCATAATGAGAGCCTCTTCGGGGTTGGCGTATCCGCGAGTTGTTGGATTTACGATTTAAAAGTGTCCTTGCACCTCATGACTCGATCACGTACACGACCTCTTAATTAATGATAGCCCTAACGAGTGTATGATGAGCATACGAACCTATTAAAAAAATTAAATCAAGTGTTAGTACATATACGACCTAGATTGATATGTTGCATTTCGAACGATTTGCGAGACGCATTTTCTATTGTGAATACTTTTTGATTACCATTCACACTCGAGGTGAGTTCATAGTCACTCGCTCTTCAATCTTTTTAATGTTTTCAATAAACCCGCGAGGGAAATACATGCTCTTTTACAACTCATATATTATACTACAGTACAAAATACTCTTCAAATACTTTGTGAGTTCATAGCCCCCTTTTTACCACTTAATTGTTTTACAAACCTACGGGTGAATACATAGCTTGTTTTTTACCTTGGACACAATGTGTTTCAAATTGTATCGACGCATATTATTAGCATGAAAGTATTTCCATAAAGAGCCACATTAATGGGTGCAAATCCATAATAATAACTATACTGGTGCAAAAATACGATTAACGGGTGCAAATCCATTATGATTACGATTAACTGGTCAAATACGATTACTGGTTGCAAATCCCATATAATTACGATTACTGGTGCAAATACGATACTGTGCATAAAGTCCGGTATAATTACGAACTCTGGTGCAATTCCCTTATAATTACGAATAGAGCTTTCGAGGTCATGAGCTTAGTGCAATAATACAAGTGTTGGACAATGAAGAAATGGTGTTTCTCTTGTCTACCTTCCTATTTTGGACTTCGAATACGTACTTAGTCCACATTTACTTCGATCTTGTGGTCCCACTTTTTTAAATACTTCTGATTTACTGAATCACTACTTGGATTCTGAAAATAACACTTTTAAATGTTTGAAAACGCTACTGTTCTTCTGAAATATTTTCTTAAAATATTTCAATACTGCTTTTACTTAAACCTAATAATTCACCAACATTATCTTTTGACGTTTTAGCATGTATTTTCAGTTACTATTTGCTAGTGGATCATTGGGAGCATTCGAGTCGCGCGGAATATATATTTTTGAAGCTTCAATAACTTGTATATCCATTACGACTAACTATTTGACAAAATGTTTTTCTAATACATTATAGCATGAAACCTTTGTTGCAACACTGATACTTGTTATTAAATAGAAATATGACTTTATTTAAAACGTCCAATTTTAAGTCGTTTTTCGTGACTTGTGTTTTGTGCCCAGCAGTAGCACCCCAATGTTACCATTCCCGCTGCGTTGTCCCATGATATTTTGGGGTGTGACAGAAGGTATCAGAGCTTAAGTCATAGAGAACTAGACATTTTCAAACCTAGACTATACCATGTTTTTCAAAATATAGAGTCCCTCCTTGTTTTTAATCTGATATCCGTGCGCTAGCTTGCTCCAGGAACTTATAAGCTCTCTTTTGCATCCCTACTAACTATTTACATTAATAAATGAGTATTTGATACTAGACTACGATTTCGTTCTCTTACATCTATCATATGACTTCTTAGCTTTTCCTTATATCGACTTCGATCATTTACGCGACTTTACTTTATTCCCTTTTGATGATATCAAAAATTCGGCATATTTTGTAAATTCTACTAGTTACTTTACCATTCGACTCTGAGTTGGAATACTCTTCTTATGATTTTGAATCGCATATGTTGTTTCGTAATCCATCGTTTTGAAGTCTTCCAGTTGATGGGAGTACGACAATTAACTTGTCACCTCATACGTGTCACCTTGGAGCACCTACCTTTAGAACACGACTTTTTACGTTCATTTTATTGATTGAATAAATCTTTACGTTCATTTTCGTTGACTACTTCTGCATTTGTTCGGATATTCTTGATACTTGTTGTGACCTATCACTTTACAAACAATCTCGATGTCAACCCATAAACCATTTTGCTATCATTTTGTTGTCACCCTATGAGCTACTTCACGTTCACTTCATTGACTATGTCATTTCGTTGTAAAACTATTTGATACCATTTCATACACCACACTATTTTGACGAAAATGAGCATTGCATCGTTGGCCCTCAAATATACATAGCCTAGTCGCCTATGTATATTTGGTGCATAGACTGACTACCTATGCATTAAGGAAAAACCATGTCATGCTAAGAATAGTCACTTTAAAACCTACACCTCTTTATCAACACAATTCCGGAAGAAATTTTTGCATCGCTTCTCTAAACCGTACCCTCTTCAGGTGTTGCAACCTGAGCCTTGGGGACAAGGCTCTTCTAACCGGAGGAGACTGTAACATTCCGTAATTTCAGGTCATTTACGACGTCATATATTTTACTAATTATTATTTTTTTCGTACGCGTTTACTTTTAATTCTTATTATATATAGTTAAATCGCGTAAACTAAAAATCAACAATTAGCGTAAACGGACACCAAACGAATTAAAGTTTTCGCCAAACAAGCAATATATTATTTTTACGAAAGTAATAATCAACTTTTTTATATTTCATTCTATTGGTTACGTAAAATTATTACGTTTTGCAATAAAGTAAGTTTAGGCATACCCGGAACCACAAAAATAATTCTACGCTTCAACAAATACCCACTTTTATACCCAATACATAAAAATTACAAAAATATATCATAGATCTCATGCATATGCTGAAATTTTTGTAATATATACAAAGTTATACAAGAAAAACCTTGCAAGTTGGTTTTGGTACATCACTTCTCATTTATACATAGCCATACCTCCCATGCTTCCCATACCATTGACCAACTTTTCCCTAAATCACTCATCTTGTCTTGAATAGTGTTATTGACTAGCTTTTATACATATAAGTCTTGCACTCCTAAAGAAAGATAACATACACTTCATTTTACACTTAATAAAAATAAAAAACTATCCCTCCTTTTCTCTCTTATAAGCCCACGGCTACAAACACCCCTTTTAGCAAATCCATAGCTTGATTTTCTAAGACCATACAAGCAATCACACATCATTCCTATGATAACCTAAGGTGTTTTGAAGGGTTGGTTAAACATTTGCAAGGTTTAATCAAGTTATTGCAAGATTAGAGTTTTCTTAGAAAATTAGGGTTTTCAAGAGTGCAAGCTTTGGTTTTTCATCTAAACAAGGGTTTAGATTGTATTGGTTATCATCGGTCATCTAAAACTCTTTATGTCCTTACATTTATCATTTTATGCATATGTTAGTTTTATATAGCAAAATCACCATTAGGATACTTTTAAACATGTGGAATGGATTTTTACTTGTGATCATTGTTTTGTACACTTTTACATATGTCTTCTTATTGCCGAAATTCTTGCAATGTATACCAAGATATAAGAAAATTTGTTCCCATTTGGTCAAATGTACATCTCTTTCATTAATACCGTACCGTAGCCCATGCCTTCTCATTAAACTACACATGCCCTTGTCACTTTAGACTATGGACCCAAGACTCAAGACCATCCCTAAGACCAACCTTGTCTCCTTGACCTAAATTCTTGCACTAGATATACAATTGTATCAAGTGAATGAAGAAAGACATACAAGTCAAAACACTTGAGATAAAAATCAAAATTATTCTTCCCTTTTTCTCTCTATATTGCTTCGGCAATAAATCACCACAAAGACCCAACCATGCAAACTTTGATACCACATTTACACACTCTTCTATAACATATCTAAGATACCTCAAAGTATTTTGAAGCCTTGATTAATTATTTTTCAAGTATTAATCAAGAAAAGTGAAACTAGGGTTTTAAAATGGAAAGCTAGGGTTTTATATCTAAACAAGGGTTTAGATACTTTGGTGTTCAATCATCTACATAATATTAAGTTATCTAAAAAAACCTTCATGTCTTTACTTTCATCATTTTTATATGTTTACATGTTTTATATAACTATATCACCACTTAGGATTTTTAATATGTAAAACGAATTATCACTTATGTTTATGAATTTACACACTTTTCTTATGTCATATTGTTATATATATCATGGAAAAATGGATTAATAAATATGTTGACATGTTGTTTAAGTATAAACATGATTTTGTATAAATTTGGGTTTATAAAGTTAATAAAACAAACTCTTTATAAATAACACACTGGATAATAAAAGGGTGATTTGAATTTCGACTTCATACAGTAGGTTTGACATTACATAAAAATAATACGCCTCATGACGATTCAAAATTATAAGTAACTCTAAAAACCAATTATAAAAACGAAAAATGATACGTATAGTTACGATTTACACGATAAATACTTTTTATATACAACTATTATTTATAAAATGTTACTATTCATATAAAGAAAGTATAATTTTTTAAAATGGATTATGATTGGAGCATATAATGTTGATAAGAAGACATGAGAAGAGGGTACGTGCTTCGGGTATATATGTTGGAGGAATGAGAAGAGGATAGGTGCTCCGAGTATATAGGTTTGAGGTATGAGGAGAAGATATGAGAAATAAAGGTGAAGGTGATTGTGTGTTCCTTGGTTAGTTTAGAAAAGGTCATGAGAGGTGAGAAGTAGGCAAGAGAAGAAATTAGGTACTTCGAGTGTGTAGGTTAAAGGAATGAGGAAGAGGTAGGTGATCCAAGTATATAGATTGGAGGAATGAAAAGAAGACGTGAGAAATAAGGTTGAGGCGGTTTTGTGTTTCTTGGATAATTAAGAGGAGGTCGTTATAGATGAGAAGAAGGCATGAAAGGAAAGTAGGCACTTCAAATATATAAGTTGAAGGTATAAGAAGAGGACCTCATGGTTGAGGGTGACTTTAAAGTGGAGAAGAGGGGTATTTGAAGTATGAATAAACCCTTCATCGTATTTGACAATCCCCAATCATATCTTTCCTATAAAGGCGAGCTTGCATCATGAGTGAAGTCTTCTATCATCACGGTTTAACTAAATCCATGCTATTTAACCATATATCTCCTAGCTTCCCCTTGCTTATTGCATCCATATGATAATTACATTCCTTGAAAAGGGATTCTAGTGGATCCATCAATCAAATAAATTACCATTAAAACTCAAAACGTTCGATGAATTCAATTTAAATGAGTAGGACGCTTGTAAGTGCTTCCTTCGGTGTAAGCTCCCCCTTGTTTAGGGCACCAAGGAATCAAGATATGGATGTGTGCTACAAAACAAAGTTAGTAGACAAGTGCACATATATATAGCAAGATATTATTGGGAGACTAGACATGCATTTTAGGTGTTAGTATTCTAAAGTATGACACTTTAAGAGAGAGTAAGAAGCTAGACACATGCAATCATTGTTTTAAAATCAACAATCTAAATGATATAATTAAAAGACTCAAGACATATGTTTAAGGACAAAGATTAGACCGACTTTTAATAAACGAGAATTGGATTCGTTTACTGTTTGACACAAAAATATTATGAAAAGACCTTTTAAAAGTAGACGAATGACATTTAATATCTTGGCAAAATATGTCAATATATATATATATATATATATATATATATATATATACTTCAAAAGGATAAAAAGAAAAATAAGACAGGCTGAGACGATGTGCTTATGGATGTTAAGAAAATGATTCCATAGAGTCAAAAGTGTGAAAGGATAAGTGATGCTAAAGAAGGAACGTTAGACGAGAGGGTTGATAGAAAAGATTGATATATCATTTGCACTAACAATTGATATGCATATGATCTTATCGAGACAAAGGTGGATGATTGGGAATTTAAAGGTTTGTTTGGTGTTTTTTTTGGTTTACAATGTTGAGGAAAAAAGTAGGATGTGAAAAGAGGTGGATGTTCTTTCATGGTGGAAGAATATGAGAGACTCAATAATGTTTGTGACTTCATAACACTGAAGATGAATATCCTTTAATGTCTTCACTTTTTTGAAAGTGGAAAGTTTAGCGAAGGAGTGACATTTGCATTTCGCAAATTACTTAAATATTTCAGAAGAAATAACTAAGTTGTCAAGGGATATAGGAGGAATTCTAATAGTAACAAATTATTAAAAGAGAAGAGAAACGTTTAGCATAGATGGAAAACATTAGAGAAGATAAGACTTATTAGAAGTGAGATGACTACTAAAGTGAGAAGACTATTAATAAAGAGAGGAATCATTTAGAAGTGAAATACCATTCGAGAAAGGAAGTTTACGAGAAGTGAGGATACAATTTAATAAGTATTGACATTGTAAGGATTGTGTTTGAGAAAGAGACGCATTTCATTATGAAAGTTCAACTTGACCTATTTAACACCATAAAGCAATGAAGCTTCTGATAATTAGGATTTAAGGTAACCCATTGATCTTTAGAGAGATGTTGGGCATAGGTTTGGGTGCAAAGTAGACGTCAGCTCGTAGCAGAAGAGAGGAAGTGTTTGGTTATGGATTCAGAAAAGAATGAACGCTATAACAAGCCTGCT
Source organism: Tanacetum coccineum (assembly GCA_026074375.1). Classification (NCBI taxonomy): domain Eukaryota; kingdom Viridiplantae; phylum Streptophyta; class Magnoliopsida; order Asterales; family Asteraceae; genus Tanacetum; species Tanacetum coccineum. Next base: position 29,784 of record BQNB010017067.1, on the reverse strand, counting down.
GCCGGCGGTCCCAGATATATCTGGGGGCCGCCGGACCGCCAACAGGAGAGGGCTTGGTTTTTGACAAATTTTGTGAAGGGAGTGACATTTTAATTTGCATTTCGCCAATTAAAAATGCTTAAAATACTTCGGATGAAGTAATTAAGTTGTCACGACACAGAATGGAACACAGACTAGAATCGAAACTAGAAGAAAATAATAGAACGATTTATGGAATGTGTTCCATCATTCCTAAACCTAGACGAATATATTTTAACGATTCACGGTTGAGGGGTAAAGAAAGAATGTCGACGATGTTATCTTCAGACGCATCCTTTTCGAATGGAGATGTTTCCTTTTGGACATTGTCCCGAAGGAAATGGTGACGTATCTCTGAAGTTTCGAACGCGAAAATATAAAATAATAATAATAATAATAATAATTAATAATGATAATATAAAAAAGAAACAAACGAATATGGAGGGGACTAGCATTACATTGACAAGACGTATGGTGGTTAACTGGACAAAAACAACACTCCACAGAGTAAAGTAGCTCTATCTCGCGCATTGTGAATGTTCATAGAACAATCACACGATGAGGTATACGTTTGTCTTAAAGGTGGTAGCAGAAATAGTAGAGGAAAGAGATTAGTCATCTCTATGGTTAAAGAGGCATGGTTAAGTAAGAAGAAAGAGGTGTGATCGGAAGACAAAGAGTGTTTTCGTCGAAGAGAAACCGAATTGTTTCATCGAGAGAATAATGTTTCGTCAAACAAGAAAGGAATGTTTTTCGTCGAAGAGAAAGAATGTTTCATCGAAGAGAAAGAATGTTTTCGTCGAAGAGAAGAATGTTTTGGGGAAAAGTAGAAAGAATGTTTTCGTCAAATGAGAAATGAAGAGCGCTTTTAACTATTTTTATGTTTTATATGTTGTAAAAGGCTTGAATAAGGATTTTCGGATATGACCATTAAACGTTTGCGATTGCAAGTTAAAGATACTTGAATATTTCAGATGAAATATTTAAGTTGTCAAACCTACTTGGAAGGGTATTAGATTTGCATCTAACTTTTCCGTGACAAAGAGTGGATTATTTAGAAGAGAGGGAGATGATGATTAAGGAAATGTGTGACGGAAGACTCTAGGAGATTTAAGACCATTTTGTGACTCTTTTGAAAATTTAGATTAATGACACGAATGCGAAGAAAGATATTCTAGTGTGAGAAAATATATACATAGATGTATAAGACATATAGATATAAGCATGCAAGTTTATCTAAGCATGCATCGACACAATAATCAACAAGATTAATGTGTAAGACTATATGACATCTAAACCTTATTTGTCATACGTTAACCTAACATAGTGTAGGTGCACAATTAACATGTAAGTCATGTAAGATGATGCAAACAAAACATGATAATTTTAAATGTAATCGTCATGTAAAACATGTTAGCAATTAGCATTTAGGAGCATGCGTTATTTAGATAAACTAAGGAATACTTTATCTAAATTGCTAGAAAAAAAAGCAAACGCTTTTACAACAGACATGCATTCAATAGTTAAGCAAATAAACATTGAGCATTAAGATAAACATGAAAGCATATAATTGCATTACATGAGAGCACGTTATCATCATGAAACTTCAAAGCACATATGTGAAATGCATGTAGTCTAGATTGACTAAGGGGAAACCTAATTTTTACTTGCTTAGTGTGCACTCCTAATGAAATACAAAGTCTATCGATGTAGACTATCATTAGGCATATTTAAGAAGAGCCATTTAATCAAATTAGAGAATGAATATGAGACTATCACTAGTGGTGCTCAATTCAGGCTAAACACGACCATTTTTATGGGTTATACCACGAACCCAACTTCACTCTTAGAAGCAATTCAACCGTTAGGTCAAATTGAATTTCTAGTGCAATAGATTCTCCAGTAGTCATTCTCATGTTAGACAAAATAGAAATCCTATATTTGCCTAATGAAGTGTAGCAAAGATGAAATTTGTATTGTCTTTTCATACAAGGCCTACTATGACTCAACTAATGTACTTTAATTTTGGTTCACATAATCCTAAATACAATAAAGTGTTGAATTCAATGTTGAATGGAGAGCAACAAGTGTTGTAGCTATAAGAAAGAATGAGTCATCCAGGACCTAGGAGTATGCTTAAAAGTGACAATGTGTAATGCTCTATATTGAGAGTTTTCAAAGAATGCACATTTGCATGTCTTTTATGAAAGAAATCCAATTAAGGTTATTTACCTCAATAGATCTTGTGTTTGTTTTTTTTTGTAGAAATAATGATGATTTACTAAAGTTTGTTACATCTATGTTAGACTTTTAAGCAAGAGATTTACAAGAGGAAGATGTTTAAATCTAATGCCATAGGGCGGATCTACCTAAACCGAAGATGAATTTAGGACGAAGGATCCATCGATCCGTGGAAGTGCCAAATTTGGGCAAGGATCAATTTATTATTATTATTATTATTATTATTATTATTATTATTTGGGAGATGGTGTTGAAATTCGGTTATTAGGAGAAGCTTATATAAGTTATAAGGGTTCTTGGTTTGAGTTTTCGGAAATGACATCCAAGACTTGCTTATCAAGTTGGAGTACTTATGAGTTTCCCGATGGAAATTCATAAGTCGTCAATCCTACTTAGAGTGTGTTAAGTTTAGCATGTATAATTTGACCATAGCTAATAACACAACATTTGAACACTTTAGACTCAATGAAACATCTTCATTGCAAGTGTGAATTGCAATTTGATGACTAATCTTGTTGTCTTGCAATCGACTTCATGATTGGAATCTTTAACACAAGTCCCCGGCAACGGCGCCAAAAACTGATTGTAGTTTTTATATACTATAAAATATATAATAATATTCCAAAAGAGCAATTAAGAACTTTCCTAAAGTCTCCCTTAAGAAAAGCTCACTCTAAAAGATATATATAATATATAATACGTATATTTAACCGGGAAGAATGATCACCCGGGTCGTTTCCCCAACGACTTGTGAAATTGAAACCTTGCTTTAGCTTGGATTATGATTTGAATGAGAGAAAAGATATTTTTGAGTATCTATAACTACTAAATAAAAGCAACAATTAAAATGAACAATTAAAAGTAATTAAACACTTAAACTAATTAACGGGAGCAAATAAAACGCGACAAATAAGCAAATACACTAAAATTAACTCCTAAAAATGCAAACTAAATTTCTAAACCTAAATTAGGACAAAAGAAAATTTTAAGAAAAAGAAAAACATTTTTTTGATTATTTTTGAATTTATTATGAATTAAAAACTATTTTAATCTAATTAAATCCTAAAAAATAGCAAATTAAGTCCTAAAAATTTAGAAAAATGATTTTTAAACTTAGAAAAGTCTAAAGTAACTTAAAAACTCAGAAAACTATTTTTAACTATTTTTAAAATTAAAATCCTATTTTTAAAATTAAAAATAAAGGCTTAAAAATGAAAATTAAAATCTAAAAGTGTTGAAAATGATTTTTCTGAATGTAAACCTAAAAGTATTTATTCTAATTCTAAAAACTATTTTTTTGTATTTTTCTGAAACTTTTTTTTATTTTTTATGATTTTTCGAAAATTAAAACCTTAGAAAAATTATTAAAAATAATCTACTAAATGGGAAAATGTGAAAAATTCAGAGAAAATCCTAAATGCAACAAAGTTCAAAAGAAAAATAAGTTTACACTACCAGCTAAACTAATAATCTCCTAATAAGCAATTTTAAGCTACGACTTTTAATAATAAGCTAAAAGAAAAATGAGTATAAGAATTAAATGGAGAGAGATGCTAACGGATGAGCTAATGAAGCATGGTGGTAAGTGTGTGTGTTTGTGTGCAAGAGGTTGATTGGATATAAATAATATATATAATAAAATATATATAATAAGTATAATCTAAAAACAATCAATGAAACCGAGGAGT
>BQNB010017067.1:0-25551 GCA_026074375.1 Tanacetum coccineum | reverse complement strand
TTTCACATTTTGTTATTATCAAAACATTGAGAGGTCAAAAAATATAAATAACATTTTTGGACATTATTTGTATTAACAAGGCTGGTGGGTAAGTAAACCTCAACCCGAACCTGACCCATTTAAATAATCGGGCCAGCTATGTCAACCCTAACATGTTTGAAAATATCCTGAACCTGACCCATTTAACCCGTATATATACTTGGGTTGACAGGTTATATAGGGTACACGAGTTAAATATGTTAAACGGGTTGAATAGGTTAAACGGGTTTTAGATTGACCCATTTAACCCGTTTTATATACAAAAGTTAACACATTACACGGGTTAAACATGTTAAATAGGATGTGGGTTGACCTATTTAACCAATTTAACCCGTATAATAAAATTTATGTAATTTTTAATTTAAGGAAAAAATCTTAAACGGGTTGGCAGGTCGACCTGATTAATTTATTCCCAACCCGAACCTGACCTATTTAATAAACGGGTTAGATGGGTTGACCCAAAACGGACCCGAAATCTATTTAGATTCAACCCGAACCTATTAATTTTCGTGTCAGTTTCATGTTGGGTCACAAATTGCCACCCCTAGTCACAGGAACCGATCACCCAAGTGTTATCTTAAGATGATAGTTCTTGCACTCGAAAGTTTATGTTTTGTATCGATAACATACCTTAGCTAGTCAGTGACATAAGTTGGAGTTACCAAATCCAACATAAGTTTGCCTTACGGTACTTCGTGACTCGACTAAGAGCTATGCTAAGGGAAGAAAGATCGAAAAGTCAAAACATTCGAAAGCACGCTCACTTTTCTCAAAATCTCTCAAGAGAAGAAAGATCTATGCTACGAAAAGGAGCGAATGGAGAACTCTAGATCTCAAGTAAATTACAATTACACAAAATATAAGTGATGATACTAAAATCATCAACAAAATCGTGGCTCGACATCTTTTAAATTGATCCCATCAAGTTCTTATAATCTTTTTACTTCCTTTTTATAATAAAAGGTCATGAATATTCTTAGGATGATAAATATAACAAATTATATTTATACTCTTTTTCGGAACAGCTTATATATGCTTCCTTTTTTTCAAGTGAAATTTAATTATGTATTTTAGGCATTGAAATAGGAAAATTTGAGATCCCACCTAATATTTTCCTAAGCCTCCCCGATCATTTTTTCTTCAAAAATCAAAACCCTAGCGCTTCTCCTCTCTAATTCCCGCCCCCTCCTTTTTTCCTTTTCACTCCAAGATGCAAAAACACTAAAGTCTTAGGATTTATTTGTTTTTTTAATAAGCACTTTTCACCTCTTTTGTCTGCAAACCTCTGCAGGCGGGCAAATGTTTTTGTTTGTTTTTTTGCAGACATAAGTGCTAAGAAGCACTTCTAGCCTCTTCAATATTTTAGACATAAACTTTCACTTTTTCCCACTTCTTCTCACTTTTTCAACACCCAGCTCTCACCATCGCCTTTAATATTCATTTGTTTTCATACGTGTTTTTACGTTTTATCCTTTTTTACGGTTTCGTACGTTTTTATACTGAAGTGATTCATTTTGTATGTTTTTTGTATATTTTCATACGCTTTTTAACGTTTTGATACGTTTTTCTTCGCTTTTGTACATTTTATACGTTTTCTTACATTTAATTCCGTTTTTCTTCGATTTTGTACGTTTTTCGTTTTCGTCTGTTTTTCTACGTTGTTGTCCGTTATATATGTTTCTGAATGTTTTTATACGTTTCCGTTCGTTTTCTTATGTATTCTTACGTTTTCGTACGTTTTAGTATGCTTTCGTCTGTTTTCGTACGTTTTCTTACGTTTTTTTTTGTTTTTCTACGTTTTTGTCCGTTTTGTACGTTTTCGTCTGTTTTCTTACGTTTTTATCTATTTTTTTACATTTTTGTCCGTTTTGTACATTTTTGTTTGTTTTCGTACGTTTACTTATATTTTCGTACGTTTTCTTACGTTTTCGTCTGTTTTCTTACATATACATCTGAAAACGTACAAAAACAAACAAAAATGTAAAAAACAGCCAAAAAACTTACGAAAACGTAAATAAAAGGATAAAAACGTAAGAAAACATTCCAAAACGTACAAAAACAAAGAAAATGTACGAAAAAACAGACGAAAACGTATAAAAGGAAAAAAATGTACTAAAACTTAAAAAGCGGACGGAAACGTAAAAAACGACAAAAAACGTAAAAAACAGACGAAAACGTAAAAAACGTACGAAAACGTAAAGAACAGACAAAAACATACTAAGACGTGAAAAAGGGAAAAAAAGCGTACGAAAACATACAAAAAAGAACGAAAACAAAAAACGGACAAAAACGTACAAAAACGGATAAAAACGTATAAAAACGGACAATAGACGAAAACGTAAAAAACGGGAATAAACGTACGAAAACGTAAAAAAATGTACAAAAACGTATAAAAATGTAAAAAAAGGTATGAAAACGTACAAAAAAACTAGTGAAAAATATAAAGAAAACAAAAGATAGAAGTACTTAAATAGGACAAAAAACAAACGGTCTTTTTCCTGCAGATTAAGACTTTAAATGTACCTCTTCTTCTGCAGACATGGTTTGCAGATGAAAAGATAAAACCTTTGAAAAAAACAAAACGCAACCTAAAACTTTTTGATTTGTGTTTCTCCTTCACGAGTCCAGACCAAACTCACCAAATGTGTACATATTATTTGACATCAGTTGTGTCATGAACTCGAATTAGTTGTGATGCCCATGTCTAATCTTCAAAAAGTGGGGTTTGAGTCCCAATCCAAGGTTATAAAGGTCGTTTCCATCTTTACTTTTTATTTCAGTCATATATAATGCTACATGTTACCACATATTGTTAGATCCCACAAACAATTTTTTGTTGAAACCCAAAACTACGATTAAATTCAAGGTTCCAGTCTGGTCAAATTGATTCTTCTTAGATGTTAATAGCTTTTTATGTACTTATATATAATGGTTAATTTTATATATTGTATCTTTAAATTTGTGATACTGATGGGTTCGAGTTTCTATAAAGAAAGTATTATTTCTAATGCTCAAGTTGGTAATCTCATATTTAGGGTGTGTTTGGCATACAACTTTTTGATAGCTATTTTGAGCAATTAACATTTAGCATTATTATTACAAAGCTCGTTTGGAAGAAAGCAGTTAGCATTTATAAAATTATAAAAACGTTAATTTCTCAATGCTCTTTGAATAATCATTTAGCATTTAGCATTACGTCATTTTACATATTAAAATTACAATTACAGCTATTCTATAGGTTGGGACAACATTAACTAAGATCTCCTTTATGTTTTAACGATAATAAATAAACGTTCGTAACACTTAAATCACAAACGATATCCAAAATCCGTAAAACCAGAACAACAGTTCTGGCGTGCTGGTCACGCGCCAGCACGTGGCTAGCACGCCACACTCGAAGTCCGCTTTTACGGATTTTACTCGCCGAATTTCTTCTTACCCGACACATGCGGTCTTTCAATAAAAGTAATGATACTTACGCAACTTTTTATAATTTTTCACTTTTTTTCTCATTTTCATTCATTTTTTACAAAGCGATAATTATTTTTTCACTTTTTCCTTTATTCATAATTCGTTCATACTTTTTTTGTCAAAGTGATAATTTTCACTTTTACACTTATTATACTTATACTTTAACGCGATAATTAGAAAAAAAATTCTTTTTAGGAAATGTAAGTATACATTTGAACTAGGACTCTACTTATTAACATAGTCGACTCACGTTAATAAAAATTATTTTGTCACAAAATGTGGATTTTTAATGGACTTTTAAGGGCGGTTAAACCACTAACTTGTCTAATTTTGAAAAAAAGCACTTATTAGTCTGGTTAGAAGCTTATGGGAGGAAAATCCGTGATTACACTTATGAGCTTTTAGGATATCCAACTAATCCTTATTTAGCACTTATCTTTTGCACAACTTGTAAAAGCTTAGCCTAAAAAGTTAAGGAAATAGTCAGATCAACACTTTGGTCGAATCAGGATCTCCTTTGTTCTAACTTAAGGGACTAGTAAATCACGCATGGTCAGAAGTTTTTTTAAGCAAAAATAAACATAATTTTGGTCAAAATGAGGTTGCATAGGGGCAAACAAGTAGGCATAAGTATGATCATTTTGATATAGACCCCCTACACTTAGAACTAAACATTGACCAAAAGTGTTTGGGTGCCACCCTTACACTTAAGAACGTAAAAGACCAACGCTTAAAGTTTTGAGTGTGAGGAGGGTAGCTAATGTAATCCGTAAGCTAATTATAAAAGAAATGCATGTTTTAAGGAAAACAAAATACATAAATGATCATAACTAATGTAAGGATCGACCGGTGACTAAATGACGATGATGGAAAGCAACAACATCAATCATAAAAGTCTTCTCGATCAAAGGGAATCCTGAGCGCAAAAACACAAAACCACAAAGCACATATTAAAGAAGCACACCCCCTAACTTATTCATTACTACAACTGATATAAACTTATTCATTACTAATATTATATTAAGAAACACGAGTTGTCTCCCAAGAAGCCCTTATTTTTATTTGAGTCTCTAGCTTGACTCTAAGGTTACTTACCTCTAAGTTCATGGTCACATCCATCACTTAGGGTATGTTTGTCGACACGTAGCAGTTGCAGTAAGCAGTAGCAATAGCAGGAGCAGTAAGCGGAAGCAGTTAGCAGGAGCTGTAAGCAGTAAGCAGTAGCTGTTTGTTTAAAAAAGGTGTTTGGTAACGTAGCTGTAAGCTGTAATTAGAAAGTGTAAGATTACGAAAAAGGGCATATAACCCAATTAAAGAAATTATAAATTTTATATTTGAGGGTATAAATGTAATTTTATAACAACTGCTTAGAGCAGTTCTAAAATGCTTCTCCAAAAAACATTTGAGATTGGAGCGGTTAAACAATATTCAAATGCTTGTTGAGGTGTTGCCAAACAAGCTTTTCATCTAAAATGCTTACCGCTTGTTGCTCTTAAACGCTCTAAAACGCTTGTTGCCAAACATAGCCTTAATATTAAATATGGAAGGAAATAGTGATACATCATCACCTTAGGTGTAGGTGAGTATGCCACCTGACGGGGTAATGGCATATGGATAAATCTAGCAAAATGTCTCACCATCACTTGCGTCATATCACTCGATTATGTTAGGGAGAAAATGGATCAAATCTTTCCACTTCCCTTAAGCAGATTTGCTTAAAATCAGGAAGTGGTGAAACTAGCAGGGATGACTCTTTAGGAAACAATGCGGGAGGGAGATCAGAAAATGTATATTCAATAAGCAATTGTTCCAAAATAGAATGTCACCCTCTGAATCGTAATACCCAACATCAATTTCTGTTGGAATTGAATCATCTAGGCCCATATCAGCGGTGAGCTCCTACAAAAGAAAGTCACTAGTCTCAACAGATCCAAATATTGAATTAGAATTACCTAAAGGTTCATCAGACCCGAATACCAACATTTTAAAGGTTAAATGAGGTATAAGGTTAATATAGCTTTGTTGTAGTACTCTTTAAATACTTTTCATACGAGTCAGAATTGGGCAAAAATGTTAAGAAACAAATGAGATACGACTTTTCAAAGTTGGGAAAATGGTTATTTTTTTAAAGTACTAAAACCTAAAATAATTAACAACTTTGACGTAAAGCATATTTTGACTTATAAAACCAAAACGCAAACATGTATTGGTGATACAAAGTCATAAAAACTCATGTGCATCATTTCACTTCATTTGCATAAGTTTAAAACGACCCGCTATTAATTAGTTGTGTTTGGAACCGTTGCGTGTCATTACTTGTTGAATTATTCTCGAATCACCACATTGCTAAAGGTGAGTTTTATAGCCCCACTTTTCTCTTGTTTTTACGAATGCTTTGTAAACCCTTAGGGTGAGATACATGCTTTCTTTTACTAAGGGCATAAGTTGCTTTTAAATCTGTTACAATTTTATCCTAAGTACCGCATTCATACTTTTAGTGCCCCATAATCATGAACCATTAGTTACTGCGTGTAAGAACGAATGCTATGACTAAATCTATTGGGGTTGACATCCCCGTTCGGGTTTTGGTGGCTCTAATCGAACGAACCCATAGACATTTGGGGAACATTGGGTATTTTAGGAAGAATACCTGTAGGGGCCCACTACTTGCTTTTATTTGTAAGACATAACTGTTAAAGCTTCAGTTGCATAAGCTTAGTGCTAAGTAACAGTAACTCATTTCTTTACATGGCGTTGTATGTGTTACTTGTCATACACTTGAAATCTTGCGGTCCATACTTAATATTTATCTAAACCTATGAACTCAGTTTTAAGCATGTTTATCTCAGGTCCTTAATTGCATGAAAGCGGGTAGCTTACGGAGTCCATGATCATACCATCTGCTGAGAGTCGCATTTCATGGGATTTTTATCTAAATACTCGTTGATGTAATGAAACATATCTTTTGCTTTCGCTATGACTTTGAATATTATTAGCATATTTAAAACTTTATTTTCAATTAATTCAACGATGTATTTTTCTAAAACGTTCATATAGTTGTCGTTCTCTTATATCTTGTGCTTCTTGTATTATGAAGTAACGTCCCCGGTTATCTTTTCGCTACATGATTTTAGGGGTGTTACAGATTGGTATCTAGAGCCAATGTTATAGAGAACTAGGTTGGATATTAGGCCTAGACTATAACCATTGCATAATCACCACATCATAAACATTGCATGACCACTACATGATCCCTTTGCCTTATACATGCGTTTACATTTGTCTTGCGCATATTTTACATTTGTTATTATATAAAGTTTTTTATATAAATACTAGAACTTTTTTAAGACATTGTGAGTAACATAATGGTCTCTAAACTTTTTTTTCAAGACACTGTGAGTGACACAATGGTCTCTAAACTTTTTCCCAAAACATTGTGAGTGACATAATGGTCTCTAGACTTTTCCCAATACATTGTGAGTGACACAATGGTGTCTATAATTTTCCCAATACATTTTGAGTAATACGATTGTGACAACCGTCTATTTTTTAGGTTAGTAACCGATAGCAAATGTATGACATTTTGACTCCTTGAATTATTTGTTGAGTCACTTTTGTATGGTAGTGTCATTTTTATTGATAAACACTTAATTTTTTTAGGAACCCTAGTTATACGAACGCACTTTTGACCTAATGATCCTAGTTAACGGTCCTAACGACCAATGATATGCTCAAATAACATTATAAAAATGTCAAAGCACATGGGAAAAGATAATTTAACTAACTTGTAAAACTATTTTAAAAGCTACGTTTTTACGTCACTTTACGTATTTACCAAACGCCTACACCTTATACATTTTAACTTACACCATCTAAATAATACATACACTTATCATAATATAACAAAAAAATTATAACACCACGTCCCCACCCCTTCTTTTGGCCGACCACAACCATCCATAAACACACCACACTTGGATGTAATTCTCTTATACAACTTACAACACACCATTCCACTTATTACCAAAACCAATACCTTAAAGATCATACATGCAATACCACTCACTCTCTAGTACTTCTTATTTCTAAAATGTCACACATACTCCCTCCTCCTATTCTATTTGGATCGGTAACACCACACAACCACCACCACATTTGAGTAATTTTCAAGATAAGCCAAGAAACATGCTTTAAATGACCATCTAAGTACTTGTGTGTTAAGGGTTTTATTTAAGAAAGCTTAGAATAAATCCATCAAGAATCTATACCATCTGAGCCCTCAAGCCATCTTCCTCATAACCATACAAAAATCATGGTAAAAACCTTGGTGCAAGACAACTTGTGTTGATCTTGCACCAAGAGGTTTTAAACTCTAGTTTTTGCACTCTTATCTTGCACCTTCTTTTTATACATTTGAACCATATGAAATACTTGATCTAAGAATGTTTTGTGACTCTAAAATGATGTTAAATAAGGTACCTACACTTGGTATGGTCGTTTTTGGAATTAAAATAGCAAGAAAGTTGCATGCAAAGTTGATCAATAAAGAAAAAGTAATATGCTTAAAATTTTGTGTCCCACTAAAACTGCCATAACTTACTCATTTTTTTAAGTTATGGCTTCCTCTTTTTTTATAAAATTTATATAAAAGAGTCCTCTACAACTTTTTAGTTTGGCCAAAAACTAGTGGAGGTGTTTAACATTTTTAAAATAATTATGCAAGATTAGTCTGCAGAAACTATACTTAAATGACAAATTTGACTTTTAGTTTTGTAAAATTCATAATATATATTCATATTTTATCCTTTTAATCTCAAACCACCTCTAAAATTTTATTATATTCATGTAGTTTTCAGATATGTTTGGCCTTTAGTGGTAAGCATTATTATGGAAACATGAGCTTGGTTTCTAGGCAGGAATTTTTTTCAACTTAAAATGGGTATAAATTTGTCATACTTGCATTAAGTGGACCCACACCACCTATCAAACTTAAGCTAACATGTTAACAATAAAATCCCAGAGGTCATTTTACAATAGTGGTTGATTTGGTCACCTTTTAGATTGAAACAAATTGAGTTGTTACATGGACTGTGATGCAGGGGCATTGGATCGCAATGTCAACTTGGTTGAATATCTCGAGTTTTAAACAAGTTATTTGGTTTCTATTTTTTATGTTCTTTTCTTGTGTGATAATAAACTTTGATTAGGAAACTATATTCTTAATCAATTATGTGTTTAGAAATAGGAAAGTAATATCCAATCTTTTTAGGTTGATTCTACTTTTCCTATAAGTATATGTTGTTTTCTTTGTATGAGGACATCTTTGGAGTTTAATAAAAATACAGGAAACCTACGGGTATTTTTTTCTTTGAGTTGTTCATTGTGGCCATTTGATTAACGATCCGCATCAGACTGTTTTGGACAGATTTAAACACCCAACTTGTATGGGTTATAAATCACTTTTGAAAGCACTTTAATGGCTAAAATATGGTATGTGGCTAGTTTAATATGTTAATAAAGAGTTTCCAGAAGCCTAAAGTCAAACTCTTAATAAAAAGCGCTCAACTTGATAAAATACAAAAAAATGGTCAGATTTTGGTAAAACTTGAAGTATGACTATTTTGGGTACGTTAGAACCATGGGGAGACTTTGAAAATATTTATATGGACACATAGACACATTGTATTATGAGGTGTGAAAATAGATTTAACCAGAAGTAACTTTTACTTGGTCAAGCATAAGCTTGAAATGATGGAAAACCGGGACATTCTATGATTTTATGTGAAACGTTTAAAGGCTAACTTTAGAGAACAAAAGTAAACATAAGACCTATCTAATGAACATTAATATTGTCCGAGTAGATCATATAGGATCTAATTAGGCATATTTACTTGCATTAGGTCTCGGCTAGAAGGTTGCGTGTTCGTTTGGGTTGCTTACTTAATTGTGATTTGCCGAAAACTTGTTGTACTTGTCGTAACTCCTAAGGTGAGTTCTCACAGACCCTCTTTTACCGTTTTTACGATTTTAGGGTGGAAAACATGATGTTTCATACTTAAACTTGCTATGCTTGTACTTTTACGTACTTGAACTTTTGAACGTACTTGAACTTTCGAACATACTTGAACTTGAAACACACTTGAACTTATTGAACATTTGAACTCATTGAATTTATTAAGCTTTGAAAACATGTTGAACTTTGAACTTGGTATGTATGTTGTTTGATGCTTGGAACCCTCCACTACTTTTAGCTCACTATATCCCCCTCAACGGGATTGAGACGTTTGTACTTATGGATAGCACTATTAGGAGATTAGCCCCTCCTTACTCCTCGCACAAGGGTGCATAGTACTAAGTGTTAGTTCCACACTATGCAACTAAAACTTGTTGGATATTTGGAACGGATAGGCTGAATACGTTTAAGTAGTGCCTCGCATAGATACTATAACATACATACATCTGATTGTGTTACGTTACTTTAGGTAACGAGAACTGTCTCTGGAAGTTTGATATATTGTGTTACGTTACTTAAGTAATGGGAACGGTCTTTGGAACTTGATATGGATTTGGGAACTACTATTAGACATCAACATTTAAAAAAAAACTATATTTTGTGTACATATATTCCTATGAGCTCACCAACTATTTTCAATAGTTGACTGTTTTTATCATGCTTTTAAGGTGACTTTCTGAAAGTGGAAACTTTATGCACTTCATTTAGATATTTGCATAAATGTCATGGTCTTTGAAAAACTCACATCTTTTGGAAATATCTTGTTCGGATGAAAGACCAACTTTCTTGTATCATGCACTTTTTAAACTTGTGTTCGGGATAATGGTAATTTGGATAATTTGAAATTTTAATTTAATAATGTATGGTGTTTTATCTATCATCTTTTGTGATGTTTATTAATATGCCGCACATCGCGTTTCCACTTTAGTGGGGTGTGACAACGATGGTCTTTAAAACTTTTTCATGACTTTACATAATACCGTTTTACATAACATTGAAACTTGTCACAGTCTGCAGATCCCACTGATTATCTTACTATCCGAATCCGAAAACGAGTTTAAACACCCGCCTCATATTGTTGAAACACCTACGTCATCTTGTGACCCATCGCCTAGAAATATGCTGATTAATTCAAACACGACTTTAACCTGTCACCTCGTAATATTTCATCTTTGGAACATGACTTTTGGAACCTGACTTATTTTATTTTTCTTTTACTACTTTTTATTTTGAAGAGAATGCCAACAACAAGACAAGGAATGGGTTCTACGGAAATTGAGCAGATTGTAGCCCAATGAGACAAAAATCCGCGTGGCTCATGACTCGATAGTTTGGGTCGTACGTCAGGGAGCCAAGGTTACAAGCAATGCTAACAACAAAAGGAAGTGTGAAGGATATTACCAAAACAACTCAGGACAACAAAACAAACGACAAAAGGACGTGAAAGCTTACACTGATAGACCAGATAACAAGAATGGATATGCTGGCAAGTTCCCTCTCTACAACAAGTGTAAGCTACACCGCACTGGTCCATGCACTGTAAAGTGTAACAACTACAAGAGAGTTGGTCACATGACTAGAGATTGTAGGACTCTCGCTCCTGCAACAACTCAAAGGCCCCAATAGCAATCAGAAGACTATAGTTACTTGCTCTGAGTGTGGAAAGAAACGGCATTACATGAGTGAGTGCTCGAAGTTGAAGAATTAGAATTATGGTAACCAGAAGAGAAATGAAGGAAAAGCTCGCAGGGACCCTAACGTTGTTGTAGATAATGCTAATGCTTAAGGAGAGATCTTTCCGCCTTGCATAGTGAGACCTAAGTCGAGGCCTTCTTATACTATATTCCCTAAGAGATTTGCATTAGTACTTTCCTATGAATTTAGTTGTATTGTGTGGATGTTTTTAAAATTTCTCTATTAATTTATGTGTCATGACGATTCCGTCAGTTACACTCCTTAAATTGTTACCGTCTTATAAACCACTTCACTATCGTTCTATAAACTATTATGCTATCATCTTATAAACTATTTTGCTGTTATCTTATAAACTATTTTGCTATCATCTTATAAATTATTTTGCTATCATCTTATGAACTGTTTAGCTACTTTCTAAACCGTTTTGGGCTACTACCTTGTAAACAATATAGTTGATACCATTTAACTCGGAGAAACATAACACTAGTTTAACGAAAACAAGCATTGCCTCGTTAGTCCTTAATTATACATAACCTGATCACCTATGTTTAATTCAGAAAAGGATCATGCTATGCTACAAGTAGTCACCTTAAATTTTTGTCAAAAATCAATTTTCTACTTATATTCCCAAAAGAGAAATGTGGAAACTAGAAGGGAGGGTTGAATAGTTTCCCGGTTAATTGACGTTTTAAAAACTTTGCTTATAAAAACACTAGATTCGAATATATGGAAGATCAACTCATTACAACACAATCACAATACATATAATGAATATAAAGAATAAGTAAAAGATAAAAGGTAAGAGATAGAACAATCAAACCACAACACCGAGATTTATAGTGGTTCGGCTATGAAGCTCTTCTTCGCCATACTCTACTCCCCAAGTATCCGACTCAAGATTTCACTATGTCAACAAGCTCCCTTTAGGTGGAGAAAACCATTTACACGTCGCTTACGTTGTTTTCTGACACTACGCTAAATGTCAAGTCCTAATCTTAGCTAGAACCAATCTACCACTTCACTAATGTATTTTAAAGACTAAAATACTAACCGAAACAAGATCTACACTATCTGATTTTACACACAAACACAAGATCAAGAAAATAGAGTTTTGGATGTTAGAAGAATAGAGGAGAAATCACTAATATATAACACTTCGTTTCTTGGCGAATACGAGTGTTCTTCTCTTGCACTTGATAGAAGAAGAAAGAAGGTAGAAGATGAGATTTGATCACTTGAAACAAGATTAAACTATGTTAGTGATCAAGAGATTTAGAGAGAAAAAGAAAGTTTTAGAGAGAGAAAGTTATCTAAAAATTCATGCTAAGAGGTGTTTTTTGCTGAGAATAGTGTAGTATTTATAGACAGAAAAATCCAACGTCACCTGTGGGCGGTGCTGACGGTCCCAGATATATCTGGGGGCCGTCCTACCTATCAGGGGGCCGCCCCTAGGCAGACGCTCCCTTTTTTGTCTTTTAGTGAGGAAGGTTAAATCTGGTGTGGAACCTTCCATTTGGGGGGGGGGGGAGAAATCATATTTGAATTTTTTATATTTAAATAAAACATTTCTTTTATAAATAAAAATATTTTGTATATTTTTATTTTTATAAAAATGTAAGGTTTAAGAAAAAATATTTTCTTGATCACTAATCATGTTTAATGATTTGTTTATTCATACCTTAAGTCGTTTATGTCGAAATGGAAATTTACGATTAATAACACGTAAACGTTTATTTTTATCGTGGACGTTTTTACATTTTGTTATCTTCAAACGTAGAGGAGTCGAAAAATATAAATAACATTTTTAGGCATTATTTGTATTAACAATTTCCTCCTTTTTAATAATGACAAAATATAAACTCATGTTGGATAAAAATAAAATTTGCAAGTTATTAATGAGTTTTATTTATATTTCTGCCCCTTTTTGTCAAATTCAAAAAGGTTGATCATCGAGTTAGAGAAGAAAGAAATCGACAATGCCAAGACTCCCCCTTGATGTATACTCCCCCTCGTTTAGGGCACCAAGGGATCGAACTTATGGGATTTTGCTACAAAACCGAGTTAGTGCAAGAAAATTTTCTAACATGTAGCAATGTTACGACAAATATATATACAAGGATAATAATGGAGAAGAAATAGCCATCTAAAATGTAATGCATTCATATTACCCATAATAATAAAGGACCATTCATTCATTATAAATTAAGTTCATACTCGAAAAGTATGAATATTACAAGACTAGGAATTAAGCATAGAAGCATAACATAAAGAAATATTCTAAACTATAGCTACACTAGTTGCTTCTTGATGTCTAGGAGATACCATCAGAAAAATATAGGTTGTAGTTTATTTAGATAAATTAAACATATGAGAATGTTTAATCATTATAGGGTGAGAAAAGGGAGGTTGGTGAGGCATGGTTTGGTGGTGTGCGAACTCGAGGAATGGGGCGAGTGAGAAGAAATTGAATAAAGTTAAGCTCATTCCTTATTGATTGAAATTGATTTCGGGTGTACATGCAACAATGGCAAAACCCCAAATCAAAGTAGACTTGGTCAAGAGTAGCGGGATGCATTAAAGGTGGTGATAGAGATCGTGAAGAGGGTGGTACTTGAGAGTAGGCATTGGTTGCATGATGGAGATTTGTATCAAGGAGTTGATAAATTTAGTGGAGTTGGTTTACCATTTGTTCCCTATTTGGATTGTTAGTAGGTGGTGGAGTTGGTTAAAAAGTAGCTCTTGGTGGAGAAGCAGGTGAGATATTTTTAAGATGGTGGTGGTGATTTTGGTGTGGTTCTTCTCCAAACTTGTCTCATCGAAATCCTAGGTTTTCTTGAGAAGTTTGGAAGAGGGTTTGAGCAAGACATTTAGTATTAAGAGAAGAAGAAGAATAAAGGTGGAGAGGATGATGGATAATGAAGATGATGTGTGGTTTAAGTATTAAAGATGATGAAGAAATATGGAAAAGCATGGCATGAAATGAAAAAGGTTCAAGAAATGGTTTGCCTAAAAAGGGAAATGCCAGCTGAGGCTATAGTCAAGAGGGTCAAAGTTGCAGAAAAAGAGAGAGCAATGAAAATTTTGTTTCCCTCCTGATGGCGGTCCCATATATATTAGGGAGCTGCCACCAATTTTTGGGGATGTTTTCTAGTGTTTGACAGATTTTCCTAGATTTCTCAGTTTGTCACTTTGGTTCAGAAAAGAAGGGCTATGACAATAAATTATGGTAAATATTTTAAGAATCAACTAATTCTAACTTTGTAACAAAAATAAACTCATGCAATTAAAATATAGGAGAAACATGTATAAACATAAGAATAAGTATCTAATCATGCAGTTCAAGCATAAACATAATATTTAGACTAACCTGCAAATAGGATTTAGGATAATAAAATTGAATGATCATCCAAGGCAAGTTTCATGCCTATCAACGAAACTCAAATCCTACTAATAAATCCATAACACTAGCTAGTGAAGCATAGAGTAATAAGTACTAATAATAATAATAAATGTCTAATACTTCTTCAAATTTTATCATTTCTTTATTCCCTTCAACGCGTTTTTGAGAGCTTTTTCGATTGACCTTAACCCATTTCAATGCTCATCTCGGTATTAAGTTTGGTGATATAGGATTTGGGTTTGGTAAGTGTGCATGGTTTGATTTTCATGAGGTGGATTTTCAAAGACTTAGAGAACATCATTTGACAAAGAGTTGACAAATTAAGAGGGTGATGGAGTACTAGCACGAGAAGTGTCTTCTTCATTTTCATCATCATTGTCATCTAATTAATGAGATGTTGATGTATGAACAAAGACAGAGGAAGAGGAAACAGAATTTAACTGACGACATATTTTTGTGCCATGATCCACTAGCTTCTTTCGCTCATAGTGAGGAGTGAGAGGATACATAACACGATCACACAAGATGTAACGATCATTCGATAACTCAGTAGAGTTTGACACAATGTGTTTGAACAATCTAGTCAATAACATACCATAAGGTAAATTAACCTTATGTTGGCGCCTAATGGCTTCCATTCGTTTGAGAATGAAAAATGCTAGATTGTATCTAGTGGATGTCGCGATGTAGTAAAGCATGTGACATAGACATGCCGGGACATGACCCCGGTTACCACTTAGACAAAACATGTTTTCACGAATGACTTCAACCCAAGACTTCATATGAGATTTAATCTCACGATTTAAAATTTTGTTTTCTTTGACATCAATGATTTTCTTATGACGAATACGAGTTATGGGTTTTGATCGAGTAATTTGAACTAAGGATTTGATGTTATTTGGAGAAGGAGGAGTGGTTTTATAAATACCATTTGAGGGAGTACAACTCTCCAAGTAGTCAAGTGATCACTTGTCGGAATAAGAGCAATGACCATTGAAAGGAATACCAAGAATTTGACCGAACTCTTTCAGAGTGAAAGAAAACGATTTGTTTTAAAAGACGAAACGGACAACAAAGTGACCCTCAGAATTAAATTGAAGTTTACTATAAAACTCAAGAATAAAATGAGGAACAATTTGTTTGTTTATATACAAAAGACACTCGAAACCGATTGACCCAAATATTGCATTAATATTATTTAAATCATCAAAATCTTGGTTTACAACCCGTCCCTCATGAATGTATCGGTTTTTAAGAACTTTAAGAGTGTTTTGAATAGGTTGATTGAATTCATTTAAGATGATTGGAATATAGTTACAAGTGTTTTGGTGATCAGATCCAGTTACTCGAGGCATTGTCACTGATATGTGCTTAATCACACATCTTTATAACCCTGGAAAACACTAAAAATTAGACTAAAAATACTAAAATATGGATAATTATCTTGCAAGTATGTTTGTTTGGTATTTTTATGTCTTGCATGTAAAAGGATTGAAAACTGAGCAAAAACGGGAATTATCGGGCTCGATTTGATCAAGTTTAATTATTATTCAAAGCCAAGAAGAAGTCATAAAATTTCCCGAGCATGCCATTGGAAAGAGCACGAAATTTCAAGTCCGAGGGTGCCTTCATCTCTTATTGGGTCGGCCCGACACCATTTATATAGGTCGGACCGACCCATACTTATTAAAGCCCAAGTTTAAACAACTTAACAAAAATTCCAGCCCAAGACTACTAACAGGCTTGGCCCAGAAAAACGCAAGCCCAACAAAAGAAGAAACTGAAATAGTGGCCCAGTATGGAATTGCAATGGGAGGCCCAAGTCCATAAGAATGATATGCTTACAACAGACGCAATATATTATCTTTCCATATCACAATATATATCTTATCTTCCGCTTTTGTCTTTTCTTTTTTTTTGAACATTTATTTTTAGGAGTAGATTCGTAGGTAGCAGTAGATAGTTTTTAGGATAGAATAGAATATATTATCTTATGTATTTTCTATTTAGATTTTATGTGATAATTTGGGATTAAGTTGCAATGAATCGTTTGGATTGATATAGTATATTTTTGGTATCGATTGATATAGATTCGAACGACCTGAAGAATTTACAGGTTTAGTTTGCTTTTCGATTGTTCTTATTTCTTATATCTCTTCTTCGTAGCTTAATGTTTCATTCGGATTGAATTTAAGTTTTGTTTCGCAATATATAGAATCGTTAGGTTAGCCTATATTTAGATCCGATTCGGGTTAAAAAAAATTCGGCTTATTTAGTCTAACAGGTTTGCTCATTTGAAATCAATCTCATCTATTTTCATTTTTTTCTTTGCATTTTAGTTTCAGTCTCAAGTCAACAATTGTGTTCTCATTTTTATTGTATTAATTCAAGTCGACAATTATTATATGAAGTCACTTTATTGGCTTATTGTTATTTACCGTAATCATTGTTGGCTTATGGTTTGATGAGATTGGTTTCACACTTTAGGCGAGGAGCTTAAGGGTTACATAAGCTAGCTTATTGCCTAAGTTTATAGCTTAGTTAGATTTTACTAGCTTATTAGAAAAATAAAGTTTAAACACTTTATTATTTATTAAGTAAATAAAGTTTAAATAAGAAATAAACTTAGCATTAAGTTTAGATTATATAATCGGGTGGTTATATTCGTTTCGATATCGTCATTCGGGTTCTACTTCTTTTCCCTTTTCCATAATTAGTAGTTTTAGTTTATTTAGCTTAATATGATTGTCATTATTGCTATGCTTATTATTGTTAGCTTAGTTATTATGCTTAGTGAGTAGATTTTTCTTATGCTTGTTAAGTGACCGTGGAAAGCGAGGTAAGTGTGGAATAAAAAGTAAATTGTTGATTAATAATTTTCGAATTATTTAAATTTCTTATTTGAATATTTCGAAGGGCAAACGCTGGAAAAGTAATCAAACATCAAATCTAGTAATTAATACTTTTATAAGATATCGTTTTCAAAATAGACCCACGTCGTGAGAAAATAATACTTTTATGGGTGTTAATTCATCATCATTTAAAGTAATTTGTACTAAGATAAAGACTTGTTTTCAATATAAACCAACGTTGTGAGAAAACGGTTTTTAAACGGGTACCAATTCTTTATTATCTCTTTACTTCACATTTAATTATCGATTCACATCACTTGACAAGCATATCTGTTTTAGTTATTTTTTTAGTTTTATTATTGCTTATTATTATTATCTTTAGTTTTAATTCAAAACCAAAAACTAAAAGATATTCAAGCATAAAACGACAAACATTAACGTAAATCTCTATTCAATTCTCGTTGATATACGACTCCGAAAGATTTAATTATTACTTTTCCTAAAGTGATTCTTATTTCCAACGGGATACTTAATATTATATACATACGGCTAGTACGTATTTATACGATATCAAAATGACGCCACTGCCAGGGAGAGGTGTACGATCTACAAGTGGTGTTTGAAGTTAATGCCTTGAAGATCCTTTCTTCGGAAAGTTTATTTTCGTACTTATAAAAATTATAAAAATCCAAAAATATATTTATTTTTTTTATTTTTATTTTTATTTTATTTTATATAAATATTAAAAATACCAAAAATATTTTTATTTTTTATTTTTATTAGTATTATCTTTATAAAAAATCTTAAAAATATTCTCCTTTGTCCTCTTATTTCATTTAATTCTTATTTTCTTTACCTTCTTATCCGTTTGATTCTTCGACATGTCTTCGTATAACCATTTTGGTTGCTCATGGTGTGGAGGTCCGTTTAATGGTGGAAATTGTCCGGGCTGTAGCTGTGTAGGATATGAAATGAGTTTGTCTATGACCCAAATCCTTATTCTTATAATGAAACACCTAACTTCTTCAACCAACCTCCACAGCACCAATACAAGACATACTCGTGTGAGTTGTTTGGAGATAGTCCCCATTATGGATTTGATTGTGAAACACGACCCCCGCTTGTCTATGAATAGGACCCGTGTAACAATCAAACATTTAGTAATGACCAATCTCCATATTATTTCCCGAGTCAGCTATAACAGTTCGACTGTTGTGAGATTTATGGAGGTCCGCACTTTAGTTTAATATGTCAAATTAGGAACCCGATTTTCTATGAGCCTAATCCTTGTAACAATGATGACTTTCCTTATTTTGACTAACCTTCACAGTTCACACCCCCTCAGCCACTCCCCCTAAGCAAGATAACTCGAGCAGATTTGATGACATACATGATCGAATCTCAAGAATAATTCGACAAAACTCAAGAACAGATCATGATAAATCAAGAACAACTTAACATGGATATTGAAAATTAATTAAACCGTCTTCAGGAGATGACGAACCTTATAAATTCTAATCAAGATACTCCTGTTGACTTATATCATCTTGAGGGGAGTGACAAGGGAGATAATAAGATCGATTCACTCACCAAGTAACCTTTAGACACCTTCTTAATGAGGAATGAGGTTATTAACACTATTCCTGCAAGAAAAAATGACGAATTCATAAATTCTAGTATTGATGATCTTGTCCCAATCCCAAGGGAGTCTGAGGTGACATCTGATGGTGATTTAGAGTGTGATATGCCTGCTACTACACCTTTGCCTACCACTGATGTTAAGGAAGAAAATTTTGATATCAATTCGCCTCTAAGAGAACGAGTAGTCAACTTTTTGATAGATAACGAGGATGTAGCTGGCTTGTTTAGACATTTGGTTAAGCGACTTTTTAGTCATTTACTAAAAAATCTGAGTTTGACCAAATGAATGTCTGATGAGCCTTTAGGAGATGATTCAAAATCTATATCTTATGATGTGACTTTCTTAAACCCTCTCTTCGACTTTAATGATGATTTTACCTTATGTAATGATAATCCACTTTTTAATGAGGAGTTTACGAACAATAGTAGCCTGGACCCTCCTAAGTCAGCACCATTGTTATTGATGAGGGGTTCCCCTCTTTGCTAGTCACACCTACCCTTAACCTGTACTGATGTTTTGGGAGATGTATTGTAGATATCGCCTTTACCTTTGAGGAGATCTTTAGACACTCCTCTCAACGGGGGATAGAGAAATTACTTCATTCCTAGTAAGAGGCATATAATAACTAAAGTAACGTTTACTAGCCGATGTGACCCTATCCCAGTCCCAAGATTTTGATGAACCGTTATAGGGTACTTATTGATTCGATGTCTAGATCATCTAAGACTAGTGACCTTTTTGAGGAGCTCATCGCTGAGTTTGGCCTAGACGATTCAATTCCTACTAAAATTGATGATAGGTATCACGACTCAGAGGGTGACATTCTTTATTTTGAATAATTTCTTAATGAAGATGCATCTTTTGATGTATCTCTAGCATTATTACCTACAGAGTCCTCACTAGATCTACCACTTCCTGATCATAAGCATATTTGCTTAAGGGAAGTGGAAAAATTTGATCCATTCTTCTCCTTGACACAGTCAGGTGGGAAGACGAGGGTGATGGAGACGCCTTCTTTTAGTTCTCATCATATGAGTAGGATATTGGAAATCATAACACAATGGATGATAGATGGATTAGCCAAGTCTAGAGAGAGAAAGTTAGAGAGAAAAGCTTTCTAGTGAGAGAAAGTGTTACTTACATAAAATGACTAACCACCTCTTCCATGACATAAAAGAGGCTTATATAGTGTCTTACAAAATCAGCCCTCAGGATATAGTATGGGCTTACACGTTGGGATTTATATCCCGGCCCATTATCGAACATTATATATTACACGTTAAACTACAAGCTATAATAAATGGTAAAATACACGGGGTGACCGAGTATTTTCCTAATATCTAACAATCTCCCCCTAAGGGAGGTCACCCTAGAAAATGTAAACTTAAGCTTAACAATCTTCTGATTGATCTTGCGTTTAGCTTGTAGTCTTCGATTCTTCACGTAATATCTTGTACTTTGAGGTAGTGATCTTTGTTCTATGGCTTGTGATTGAACGTGATATGTGATCTTGAGCTTCTTTGAGATCATCAGCCAAATCTAATCTTTGATCATCAATTTGTGGTCTTTCGTCGTTTTATGCTTATGACATCTGGTCCGGCATGCTCATACCTTTCTTAACAGTGAAAGCTTGTTTATTCGTTGTTCTTGAAGTTCCTTTAACTTTAATACTTGATCACTTTAAGAGGACTTTAATATAAGAGTGGCAGAAGCTTTGAAACATATACTTGAGCTTTCATAAGGTCATTAGATGTATCGGTCGAGTATGAGCATGCGGTTATGAAATGGACTCCACTGGAACGAGGTATCTTCATCTCCATCTTTACTTGAACCTGTAATAAAACAATTAGCAATAAAGCTTATGGACGAATATGGTTTGTCATTCGCTCGAGTTTGGTTGGATTAACCTCTAGATCTTGTGAGGACTGACCTGTGATTAGGTAGATTCAATCTTAAGAAGAATCCCCTTAACATGATTTCTAGTATAAGTGTCGGATCTTCCAATGTATGAACATCAGAATCACCTAACTTGCCTATTCTCTTAATTAGAACGCCTCAAAGCAGACAACACGATAAGAGTAAATCGGTTAGTTACTATCTTACCGATTAAAGAGGAAAATTGATTTGAAAATCAATCGACGCGTTACTTGAGAAAGTGTTTCTGTGACACATCGAGAGTGTTAAGCTTTTATCAAAATTCATCAATCGTCAATTTATAATCTGGACCGATTCGATATCCAGTGTCACAAGTTTGACCCATTAAGGATCTCACAAGTCACCTACCATGAGCTTGTTTGATGTTGGCTCACGCAGGATTTCCATCTTCATATAAGTGTCACTTGGATGTTCTGGCAAAACCACAAGGATAATGCGTAGGACTTTTATGATAACCCTTGTTTTCACATTGTGTGAAGAACAAGTAATATGGAATAGTGTCCTAATGAGATTAATTGACGATCTCTTGGCTCTAGACTTAATTGTGCATTTTGGTTTTAGTGATCGGAGGCTGGAGCGCACTGCCACATTTTCAATATCAACTAACTCGAAGTGAGAACGTTAATAGATAGTGTGTTTAGTCTCTGTGAGAAATGAAACAGAAATCTTTTGAGAGATTCTGAGTGGCTAGGGAGGGTTGTACATTGCATCACTGGGCCCATGATGTCAGTCTTTAATGTCAGCAATCATTATTGTAATTCTGACAGCAGATGTATTAACCCGGTTTCTGCCTAAGTGTATGGAGGGCTTCTTTCTTTACACCCTTTATCCTTATATTTCCTTTTCATTCTTCAACCCCTTCAGGGCTTACTGAGACTTCATGACTAGAATGTTGTTTGGTTTGTTCCAGTTTTAGCTCCATCTCAGTTCGCATTATTCCTTTATTCTCACATTTACTCCTTTTTTATGTCATACCTAAGGACTTCTACACTAACTAGTGGATTGTCCCTGGGTTGATCCCTCTAGTTCTGGCTAGATCATGGGAACTAATAGCTAACCTTACCAACCTTATAACTCTGATAAAATTAAATACATGGTTGGTCTTTTTGGTACAGTTCACCTTGCCATAAAACCACTTGAAAAACTCAATTAGGTACTTGTAATATAAATATCAAAGCCTTTAGTACCTCGATTATTTTTGAATTTTCAGAAACGCTCCCCCTCAACATGTGTATCGATTAAACGAATGTGGGTAGCACAAGGAGGATGGAGTATACATATGAGTCTACAAAATCACACATTTTTTAATTAATTTTCATATTTAAATCACATTTCTCTCCTTATTAAAAATTTCAAACCCTTTGATATTTTAGATACCTATGGATTCGAATATGTTGAAAAAACTAGGAGAAAAATTTGCTTATTAATCACAAGCCGAGTGGGGAACATATTAATGCTCCCCTTTAATCTATGAGGGATTCTATTAGTGTCAGGTATGATTGGTTTGAATGAGTTTGAATTTAATGAAAAATTCATGAAAAATTCATACACTAACACATAACACCAAATACAACACTACTCTATAATGTACAAGATACAATTTATACACCACAAAAGATATTGACCTGAATGCAGAGATGATGTGTTCATTCGGTTCTCTGAAGGAGTCTGTAGTTAACATCTCGTACGAGACCACCAACAAAGCATTCTAAGTTCTGAAAGATCCTTCTGGTCTTGAGTCTCCTCTCAATGGCATGTATAAATTCCTTGCTCCTTGTCACATCCTTATCAGTCCAAAACTGCGTGTTTATACCCGGATTAAGCCGATTAACCTTGTACTCCTTAACTCTGTAATCTAGTGCTTCCAGAATATTTGTCAACGTACCATCACTGAATTTGTAAATCTCATTGAACCTCATGATCTTCCGTTCATTGTTACGGACATGGAACACAACTGCACGAGGTGACTCAATGATTACATAGTCATGCTTGTACTCGAAGCCTTTTGCATCCCATCCTGGTTTAGTGAGATTTAGCTGTTTTTGGTAGCTTTTAATGCCGAGTTAGAGGTCTTCAACCTGCTATCGAATTACTAAGTTACGTGTCCACAGATTAACAACAGTAGAAAGCATATGTTTGTCTGAGCTAGGAAGATGATTAAGCTGGCCCTATAGAAGCAGCAGATTCAGGTCTTCAAAGTCACTGGGATACAAGTTTTTGAAGTCCTTTTCTGCGATCGTGTATTCTTGGTAATCAGCTCTGCGTAGTGTGATCTCTTTCAAGTAGTCATACCCGTAGCAAGAGTAGGATTTTATTCTAACAACAATGATTATATGTATGTGAGTTCTGACTACCTTGTGGCTTGAGTCAGCAGTGTGTCTGTCAATGTAGAATTTCTGACAATTAAACTATAACACCCCCATTTTTGACATATAGCAGCGGAAGCTAATTTGGGGTATTATTTCATAGTATAACAGTCATAATCATAAAAAATGACTCAAAAGAGACGTTTTTAAAAGATAAGTTATCATTCATTTTTTCATCAGAGTTTTTACAAACAGAGGTCCCAAAATCTAGAAACATAAAGTTTGAATGATAACAGTTTAGCCATCTTCAAGTTTGTGCCACTCTGTGCCATAAGATGCTCAGTTACCTGAGATAAACATGCTAAAAAGTCAACACAAAGGTTGAGTGAAATTCATAGGTTTATGTTAAACAGTTTGAATACAAGTTCAATAGTGGGTTACGTTGTTATACACCCATAAGTGTAATAATTGCAATGAGTACAATTATTATAGAAAACAGTATTATTGCCCTAAGCTCATGACACCGAGACCTTGAGATAATCAATAATCACAAGAAGTTGCCCCAACGGGTGCCTTTGCCAAACACCCGCATAGTGATTCAAATGAAGTGCGTTTGGTTACCAGAAAGTATAGGTACACCAACGGGGAAGCTCAGTCCCAAATAGATCTATTCACAGCATTCGCGCTTACTCCGAAAAGTAATTAATGGTTCATGATAGTGGGGTCTTAATGGCAAAAGTAAGGACTTAGGCAATAATATATCAGGATAGCATACAGTTGGAAAAAACTGAATCCTCGTTCAGTTGTTGATCGTCAAGAGGTGATAAGTGATGGACAGAGGATCCTGAAGGTTTATCTCTGGTGTCTGAGATTGTCCATGCAGATGTTGATAAGTAGTACATGTGGTTTTGTAGATCCCAAAAGCTCCAGTGTCATTCATCTGTTAGTTTGCTCTTGTTAGAATCCGGCAAGGCTTAGTTTATGAGGATGGAGGAGGTAGAGGAAGTTGTGAAAACCCTGAAGCACAAGAAGCTCCTGGAGCACCAGAAGCTCCTAGAGAAGGTGGATGAGGAGGTAGAGGTGGTGGTGGAGATCCAGAAGGAGTTTTTGGTGAATCTGATCTCTTTTGACGCTTCTTACGAGCTTCGACCAGATCTTCTTGAAGTTGATCCGAATGGTCACGATCCATTGACTTCTCCAGTGCTTCATAGAGGTTCTTGTGTATAACAACCCGTAATTTTCATCAATGTAATAGTTTTTGGTCAGTCTGATCTCCTTTGACGCTTCTACTGAGCTTCGACTCAATCTCTTGAAGTTTGATCCAAATGGTCACGATCCATTGACTCACCTCCAGTGCTTCATAGAGGGTCTTATTGCTATACCTCACAAACCCCTAATTTTTCTCATATCATGTAATTACATCTATCTATTAACAATTACTGTATGCACACCCTAAGATCCATCTATTATATATACATAAAGATATATATAATATATATATATACTATATATATTTTCTAAATTACTATATATACTATATATATATATTATATAAGTCACAAGCTATATATCTCCCTTCTAATAGTGGACAATGTTTGTTTTATCCTTATTATGCAACGTATCTAACTTGCTTTGCTTTATCTTATTATGCAACGTAACTTGCATCTCTAAAGTAAACGAGCTCACGTAACCTACCTATGCCAATTCCATCTATGTTTACATCATGTAAAAATCCTAATATGTCAAGTCTATATCTTAATATCATTTTACCAAGTACATTATCTATTTAATGTATCATTTACAACGTTATACTAAAACAAGCTTTATTCATTAACATTTATATCAAAACCTAATTATATGTAATGTATACATATAAAATGAATGTATAAGCCTTCAAACATGTGTACAAGTGTACAATGCACAACATTTGAATATCTTTTCCCTCCTAAATCAAGTTACAACTTTCTAAAGCCCAATATACAAATCAATAATGCAAGAAAACCAAACTAGGTCATTATACCTCCTAAATCACTTTAGTTTCTTACTACCACTTTAACAAAAGGTACAATCACTTAATGCATGACTTCTAAACCCTAAACCTAAACCCTAATTCATCCTAAAACCCTGATAAGTGCTTAATTACACATATCTTTTACCTCTAAAAACGAGCTTAAATGACCAAAAACAGACAAAAACTG